>JAHXRV010007913.1:0-44074 GCA_019904355.1 Psilocybe tampanensis | reverse complement strand
CGGTACACGGCCATGCCCGGCATTGTCCTGCCAAGTGGCAACACTGACTCTTCGCTTCTGTGGGGGTTTCCCGCGTTCTCGTCCTCAGGGTCTTCCCCGATTTACTGGTGACCGTAATTTTAAGCAAATAACTCTACTTATCATGATGGGATGCACATATGTTCCCTATAGCACCCAGTTTCCAACTACATGATGTACATTCCCGACAGAAGATGTTGAGGCTGATCTTAGCTATGTTCGTTGTCGACGGCTTGTATCGGCATCATCATCATCATACACGCAATAGCACACATCGTAACATTAAGAAGAGCGATCGCTCGCGTTGAAGAAATTGCCGTTGTGTGTACATATAGTCTTATGTACAACGGTGTGTCAAAGGTTCAGGCTGTCGGCATGCCAAATCATTTATGAAGAAAGTAACAATCAAAAGAGCACTTCCCAAATATTCTTGGGACGTGACCCTCCACATGAGGAGCATACGCTGAGCTGTGGGTTGTTTGTCGTATTTCAGAATTTCGAGTTAAAGGATGGGTCTGTTTTCGTTCCGGAGGACTGCCGCAGTAACTTCAAGTTTGACGTAGACGAGAGATGGGCTATGCACCCGACTTCCGTACCCACTCCATCACTGACAAGTGCTTGACGGGCTTGGTTGTCACAACCAGGCGTCCATGCCCACACAGGAATAATCCGGCGCGAGAAGGCCGCCACCGTCAGGAATATATATATATATAATCTCTATTTTGCTTTTTTTTTTCTTTTTCACAGCTCTATGCATAAAGATAGGCCGAGCTAGAAAGAAACACACACACACAGCGATTCCCTTTCGCTCCTTGACGAAGGCAAACCAGGATGGCTGATCAAACTTCTGAACAGCTCCCGACGCCATCGAGAGTGGTCCGAGAGTCCCTTTGTTGCATGGGAGATGCCCTCCGGGTTCTTAACAAAGGTGGCACAGTCCAGGACTTACCTATCGGATATCGTGGTTGGAGACCATCGTGCCGCCCTCACTAGACTTTTATGCGGTGCACATGGCCTGCCAGTGGCAGTGGAGGAGCTCAGCCACAAGACGAAAACGAGGCCCAAAAATTCCGAGAGCTCATCGCATTTGTAGGTTTTGCCCCTCTGAACCACTAACCGACGCGACTAGGGAGGGAAGATACCAGGCAGCTATCATTTCCTGACAGGTTTTGGTTCCCTGACCAATCGGAACCCTGCTGGGTTGTATATAATACTTTTTTGTTGGCCTATCGATCTGCGTACAGCTGTAACGAAAGTGGACATGTTCACTGAGGTAAAATCTCACATGGATGTAGTACCGACCATCGGCCAATGTTCAGGACACAGGGTTGTATGTAGCCATTATGCATCTAGTTTCTCCAGCTTCAACTCGGTTTCCACTTCTTTTGTCGCGCTCGCGTTGGATGCACTGAGATAAGTATCTGTAACAAATATTAATCCTTTTTTAATTTCAAAATAAAAGAAACACGACAACGACGTACTCCAGAACAAACTGACGATGCTAACAACGACGAATCGAAGGTGGGGTGGGAACAACGAAAAGTTGATGATTTGTGTGGGGATATACACACCCCAATTTCGTATTAGGGTCGGGACGTACGCCTTTTAGGAGGTAAAATAACTGAGATTAGCTTCGCGAGAAACGAACAAAGAGAGGGAAGAATAACACACCGCTTGGACTCTAGGTATCGCTTCCTCCGGCTTGCCCTCCAATACACTCATCGACCCATAGAAGAACGCGACAGCGACTATCGGTAATCAGGTGGTCAATATAACAACGCCGAGCCTTGCGAGAGTCCGATGGGACGGGGCGAACCTGGGGTGAGAAGCGCTTGGTCGAGCCATACCTACAGGAAGCGAAAGAAGAGCCATTAGATATTGGAGAAGACGAAAGGAGCACGAAGGAGGTAACAACACACACCCTATAAACGAGGGCTTTTGTGGGACTGGGGAATTTCATCCGGTTGAGAAGCTGGTACCACGTTGTCATCGCAGGTCCGAAAAGCGCGCCTCCATAGAAGGTCAGTCGGGCTGTACGCGTCCACTTGAAGGAGATCAATCACAGAACAAGCCTCCAATATGTAACACAGAAAACTCACGTCATGATCCTTTCCCTTCTTCTCGACGGCCTGTTGTGCAATCACATCCCCAGCACCGAACAGAACAGCAGCGGTTACAGATTGTGTGAACATCGGTCGTCGTATCAGCGCTGCACTGCAGGCATAATTTGGTCAGACATTGGCTTTTAGCGCTTAGCATTTGGGTTTGGAGCAGCTACTCGCCAGTAGCAGCGGGCGATTCCGTATGGCTCACATACTTGTATGACCGGAGGAGGGTGGCCATTCTGTGAATGTGAATCAGTCTCCGTCACGATGCGGTGCTAGGGAACGCCGTGGGACGAGAGAAGGTCAACGTCGCCGGGGTGGTCGTTGAGGTCGTCGACGTCGTTGAGCGTAGTCGGTAAAGCCACGCACGATCGACTTCGAGTAATTCAAACTCCGCCAAAATTGTGTAAAACGGTGCCTGGCTCCGCGTGCAACTCTCGCTCGACGTTAAACGTGTTCAACGTCCCTCTCCACAATGTCCACTCTACCTATCGCATTTACGAAGCTCGACGATGACTCTCTTCTAACAATATTCGAAATAATCACGTTGTCAGGAATTCCTGGCGACCCAGCTCGACCACTAACCGTTATTCGAGCTGCTTCACAAGTGTGTCAGCGATGGAGACAGTTATTGATCCAGTCACCGTGGATTTGGGGAAGAGTTATCGATTTCGGTGTTGTGGCTTATGGCCCAAGAAGGATGGAATGGATGCGCGAGGTTCTCAGAAGAGCAGGAGAATCAGCCCCCCTTTGGGTATCTGGAAGGGTGGATGTTTCTAAAACCAAGGGTCTCCAGCCTAGGTTCGACTCGGAGGCTTTTTTCATTCGGGTGATCGAACTATTGGAAAGGATAGAAAGAGTATCGCTCGTTATCCATGGCCATAAGATCCCCAGCAGAATCACGAAGCCATTCCTCTCCCGCGCACCCATTCTCAAGATATTCCACCTCAGATTCCCCAGTATTAGCGAACCTGCATTGCTCAACACTCTCCACCCTGAATCGTCGAAACGCCTCTTCGCGGATGAAACACAATGTCTTGAGGCTATAAACACAGACAATGTGGCCATTCGGGTAGACTCATAATGTCTATCCAAAATCAGCAAATTTGGTCTACCCAGCCTCGCCAGAGACCCCGTTTCTTTGCAAAATATTCTAGTCCTTCTCCAACACATGCCATCCCTCCAGAGGTTGGTTATAGGCACACAATATTCAACCACCCCCTCGACTTCCCTCCTTACACCCAACCTCGATGTCGCCCCTCCGAGATTGTCCTATCTCGTAATATCCTCTAACCTCTGGATCGCTTCCAAGATCCTTGGCTGTGTAGTTCCTGGGGAGCTCTCTGTTTTTAAGATCTTAGTCTGCGATGTCGCTCAGAATTTGGTCCACCAAGATGTTTTGCCCTCATTCGCACAAAATCTGCCATCCTTCATCTCAAGCTACTTCGCCTTCAATAAACCGACAAGGGTCGATTTCTGTGTTTCTCTCAGCTTATTCTATTTCACGGTGCCCTCCTCTCTATTCCACCCTAATCCCTCGTCAACCTTTAGCATTCATAAACTGCGGGGCCAGGTGGATCAGCCTGCTGTCATCGCCTGCCTGTTTGGCGCATTTTTAGGGGCACCCGCACCTTTTTGCTACCAATCTGTCGATGAAATCAAGCTGTCATTATGGGAGCTCAGAAGCAACACATTTGATTTTTCGACCCTCTACTCGATGCTCGCGCTGTTCAAAAATGTCCAATCAATGACCATCGATGAGGAATCCTGTAAAACTCTTTTGGAACTCGACGACATTGCTGATCGTCGTCTCTTCCCAAAGTTGCATACTGTGTTCCTCACTTGTATTCTCCGCGCGTCTTGGCACAATCCGCCCACTTGGTACCCTAATGTCGTCGATTTTCTCTCGCACAGAAAGAAAATTGGATTCCCTGTCGCCAAATTGGATACTCGGACGAGTGTTCAAAAAAACAGGAAGACATTACGCGATCTCAGTGGTCTCGAACAGGTTGGTGGTTTGGAGGTGATATGGACGCAACCGAAACCTGGCTCGGAAGATGTGGAGAGTGTTGAGGTTTGTAGTTATACATGCGGAAGCGGCGATCCCCAACGGTTGAAATTTACAATTTAGAATCGTGGTTACCTGTGATAGGCGAACAGTAGTGGTATCGTCGCCGAGGAATCAGGCTCACTAGCATAATAAAATGCTTTCAAATTGTTCATCGAATCAATCAACAAAGACATGCCTACGATTAGTATGCAACCGTCACGGTTGTGTATCAAAACTAACATCACTCCTTCGCGGCCGCCAGAGTGACCTCGATCGAGGGTTTACCCGCTTCTCCGACTTGGGGTGCGACATTCACAGTATATTTGGTGGGGTCAACTAGTTGTCGAGGTGTGGTCCCCAGCCATCGAACTACACTTGATGATAGTAGGGGTCCTCTGCAACTCCAAACAGATGGAGAGGGATCCAGATGTTCACGGCGAAGGAATGTCCGTTCTCGGTCACGGTCTTCCAGGAGTACCCATCGTCTCCGAAAGCTAAGAACGGCAAATCTGAAATAGTCCATGATAGGTTTTTGACCCCTACAGTAAAGGAGCGCTCGGGCTATTTGATGAGTGGGTAGGCCTTAGGTTGCGTACATGGGGTAAGGAAGTTCGTCGTCAAATTAAAGGTGAGCGTTTCGAACAAGGTGAGGTTACCAGACCAAGGCTTGCGGAACGAATATCAGCAAGCCATCCAGCTTTCTTCGCCGGGTCTGGGCGGGACGATCAGAATTATGGAGGAAGGAGGAAGAGGGTTGTATTACCTTGAAGAATGATCCGTAGTGCCAGAATAATTTCAATACTTTGAACGTTCTCCCTTTTCTGTCTGGGTACGCGCGGGCCAACTCTGCCTTCTTTTCCGGAGTAACTCAGAGTAAGTCCAGTAATTAGTAGTAGTAGTAAGAACTCGAACATAAGAGCCTCACAGCATGCGAAAATGATTGGAAAACATGTTGGACTTTGAGATTTAAAGCTCCGACGTTCTCGGCATGTGAACGTTGAAAACGTTGAATGTCGGTCCAGCCCGCTTTGTTACTCGCGATCGTCAATCAGGCTCCTAGAACCAGCACTCTCGCTCGCTTGGAGCGCCCCGTCTCACAGCGGTCTGTTCCATACGTTACGATACTACTACTACTACTACTACTACTACTACTACTACAGGTCCCAAATCTAAATTCTAAACATCAACCGTTGGGGATCGCCGCTTCCGCATGTATAACTACAAACCTCGACGCTCTTCATACCTTCCAAGCCAGGTTTCAGCTGCGTCCATATCACCTCCAAACCACCAACTTGTTCGAGACCACGGAGATCATGTAACGACTTCATTTTCTCTTGAGCGCCCGTCCGAGTATCCAATTTGGCGACAGGGAATCCGATTTTCTGTCTGTGCGAGAGAAACTCGACAACATTTGTGTAGCCAGCGGGCGCGCTGGAGTCGGCACTGGACCAGATGGACCACAGAGGGGAAATACGCGTGAGGCACAGAGTATGCAACTTTGGGAAGAGAACTTCATTTCGGGGGTAACCAGCATCGCCCTCCAGTTCCAAAAGAGTTTTACAAGTTTCATCATCGGTGGTCATCGATTGGACATTTTTGAACAGTGCGAGCATCGAGTAAAGGATCGGGAATGTGTTGCTTAATGACATTTTGATTTCATCGACGAATTGGTAGTGGGATGCGCATGACCCTGAAAATGCGCGAATCAGGCAGGTGATGACAGCCTCGTCATCGACCTCGCCCTGGTTCAACCAGGGGGCGACAACCTCCGGATCGACCTCGCCCCCCTGGATGATAAAGGTTGGCGTGCCATCAGGGCGGAAAAGAGAAGAAGACGCCGTGATATCGCTGAAATAAAATAACCTGCCAGTGAGAGAAACGCGGAAATAGAGCTTTGTTGGTTTATTGAAGGCGAAGTAGCTTGAGATGAAGGATGGCAGATTTCGCGCGAAGGAGGCCAAAACATCTTGGTCGACCATATTCTCATTCGGAGCATCCTGAAGTAAGAGCTGGAAAACAGAAAGCTCTCCAGGAACTACGTGGCCAAGGATCTTGGAAGCGACCCAGAGGTCAGAGGATATTCCGATATAGGACAATCTCGGAGGGGCGACATCGAGGTTGGGTGTGAGGAGGGAAGTCGAGTGGATGGACGTATATTGGATGCCTATAACCAAACTCTGGAGGGATGGTGTGTGTTGGAGAAGGGCTAGAATATTTTGCAAGGAAAGGCGGTCAAGGCTGCGAAGACAAATTTTGCGGATTTTGAATAGACAAAGCGAGTCTACCCTGATAGCCACATTGACTGCACATATATCCTCGAGACATGGTGCGTAATCCGCGAAGAGGCGTTTCGACGACTCAGGTTGGAGTGTTTTGAGCAATACAGGTTCGCGAATATTGGGGAATTCGAGGGAGAATAACTTGAGAATGGGTGCGCGAGAGAGGAATGGCCTCGTGACTCTGCTGGGGATCTTATGGCCATGGATAACGAGCGATACTCTTTCTATCCGTTCCAATAACTCGATTACCTGAAGGAAAAAAGCTTCTGAGTCGAACTTTGGCCTGGGACCCACGGTTTTAGATACATTAACCTTTCCAGATACCCAAAGGGGGGCCGATTCTCCAGCTCTTCTGAGAACCTCCTGCATCCATTCTGTCCTTCTTGGGCCATAATCCACAACACCTAAATCAACAACTCTTCCCCAAATCCATGGTGACTGGATTAATAACTGTCTCCATCGCCGACACACTTGCGAAGCAGCTCGAATAACGGCTTGTGGTCGATGTGGGTCGCGAGATATTCGTGATAAGGTGATTATCTCAAATATTATTAGAAGAGAGTCATCGTCGAGCTTTGTAGATGCAATAGATAGAGTGGACATTTTGAACAGGAACGCGAGAGAGCTGACAACGTTGCGTTCGGTGCCAGTTATCGTTTGAACAGGGCGGTGTTTGAAATACTCACTTCAATTGATTGTAATTGGTCCGGGGAAAGGAAATGTTTTGCTCGTCAAAGAGGTTCAAACGTTCAGGCGTTCAGGAGGGGCACGCACTGGATAATACCATAATCCATTGGCAGCAATTTCATACAGATACATTTAAATATAAAAATACATAACGAAATCGAAAGCACTTGACAATTAAATAAAGGTAGCACGAACAGTCGGACTTCTAAGCCATACCCCGCACATCCCTCGAGGTTGTCAGCGTAAGCGACGAGTTCTAGGTTATTTTGTCATGATTAACACTGCAGGTCGGGAAGTAAGTGGGAGATGCAGCCAACCTTATTACTGCCAAATCTGATGGGACCAATGTCTTCACCAGAGGAAGTGCCGGTGCCGGTTGTGGCTCCGATCCCAGCCTCAACCTGGAATGTGTTCATCGTCACTCGGTTGTCTTGACTCAAGGACTGTCGGGAGTTCAGACTGAATTGGTGCAGGTGAAGAGTTAGTCGAAAATTGGATTGGGACCTATAGCGGTATACATACGTTGCGAACATGGAATTGGTGTACACTTTCAATGGATTGAGCCTCAATCATGATGTCGAACAGGCAGATAGAGGGGAAACTTACAATTGGCGACTACTTGATAAACGCCAAAGAATACGGAGTTGTGGCTATTGGCATCCTTCAACTGGTGGATAAGAGTGTGTCAGCCTCTTTTTTGTAGTCCCATTGTAGTGGATGGTGCGTACGAGTCCAAGAACAACCATGTTAAGCACGCTATTTCCAATTCCGCTTAGCCTCATGGGACTCTTGAGTCAATGGACGACCTGCCTTGTTATAATTCCGTTGTTGATGGTATAAACCATCAATTTATTGATCAGTGAATCCGTTCTGCCAGGTGTATCATGATTAGCACCTGGCCCGATTCAACGAGCGCACAGAAATGACTTACTTCCCAATCCCGGATCTACTTGTATGTAGATAGTATGTGAGTGATATGGCGATCGCAGCGTCGGTAGCGACACAAAGTGCGAGGTTGGCTATACCAAGGTGCTTGACACGACAAACAATCAGCCTAGATACTGTATTATCTGATGAGAGATCGTACAGCAAAAGCGCTGCCACCACCAAATTCGGTGAGCAGCCTCAACTTAAAGCTAAGAAAGACATAAGAGCGTGAGGTGAGAGTGCGTTCGACTGGTGATTCGAAAACCTAGACTTACAATTCTACAGTCATCCCTAGAGATCGATCAGACAGTATTAGCGCCCAACTGAACGCGCAGGTTCTGGCGCATTTCACATACCGATACTACTTGCTATGATACGAACGAGGTAAATCGATATGTTTGGGATGGGATCACGGAATGATTAACGCACCAATACGCGCTGCGGCGAGGATGCTCTGTAGGGGACCGAGATTGAGTCAGCGACTTCGGTCTATATGTCATTGAATTGAAGCAATAAACACGAACGATTATGATGACCAAAATGACGTTTTTTCGGCTCACTAATTGGATTAGGACTGGTTAGGTGGATGGAGAGTCGAGATACTCACAGATATAGACTCTTCGGAGGTAGAAGAGTTGTACAACAAAAGTAATCGCGGCCTGAACATCATCGTCAGCGTCCGTTCAAGATTGGTCTAGACTGACGAATCACCGTTATGGCCTGAGTCATCTAGAAGAAATGAAAAAGCGACGTTAGGGATACCATGAGGGTTAAAGTCGAAGGTATTTACCCTTGCGGACCATGTGGGTATAACCAATGCGGAGGGATTGAGATAGTTGAGAATAACATAGTAGTATATCGCATGAATTCCGAACACTGAGTGCAGAGCTTCCATGACACTGTTGATTTTCGAGCCTGAGTGGGCTTGTAGTTTATCATCTAGCAGTAAAGCTTACAGTAAAAGAACGACCTGGATGGAATTGTTAAAACTGAATTTAAAGAGGAAACAAAGGAGCGCACGCCACGCACCGTCGCCTTGATGATCCAGATATCCCTGTCGTAGTTTTGGAAGTAATGAAACACCTGGGTGCACGTCACCCCAAAGAGCCTGCACAGAATTTACCTGTTAATGAACACCCAGATCCTAGAAAAAAAGGGAGCCTACGCTACGGAGAACATCACCCCGATGAGCAGAGCACCGTAAGACTCGTTCAAATCCAGCTTGGGCTTCACCATTGTGCCAGCTGGCATCTCCATGCTGGAATGGTCAAGGGAACGACGACAAAGTGGGAACAAAACCATGAAAGGAGGTTTATGTACTTATTCCGGCTCCTGACCATGTTCGCAACTGCACGATGAATATAGCGACATCATGAGCGTATGGGTCTGGAGGTAATGTTTATGTAGAGGACTATGCTTCTGCTCGTGATCTATCAGAGCAAGTGAATATTTTGGTCCCCATCATTGGGTAAGCGACGTCAACAAATTCAATTTATATCACAACCGACCGGGCTGGCTGAGGAAGCCCGCCCCAGCACCCCGACATTGCAGTGATGAACGGGCCACGAAAGATTTATGTTTCTAAGAGATAGGGACAAAATTAAATATATGGACTATCTCATGGGCGGGAGGAAGAATTGATGAAAGTCGTGTATCCCACGGCACGTCAGGCATTCATTACCATGGAATTTGCTTCCTTCACTCGGACCCGCATCCCATCATCGAAATGGAGTATTTATCTCAGAAGCGGGAGTACCAGCCGATGGCAATTTCGCCAGAAGATGTCAGGCAAATCATGATGGCATAGTATTGGCGCTCTATCTTTGCCATGCAAGATATTGTGTCATTCCACAGATCCGTGAGCGTGTATTGCTTGATCGTGGCTTTCGGGTGTTACTAAACCTTGCGGCATCGATGTGTCTCCTTGTGCTCTTTCCATCCATCTTTGAGGCATTGTGAACCACAGAAGAACACACGACCACCACACGATCCTACAAATGAGGTCAAACAAGTATCCAACTAGATACTAACTTCACGAAACTCACCTCCGCACTTCTTCCACGGACCCGCAGACCCACATCCAAAGCATCTTTGCCACGGCCCTGCCTTCGCCGTCCGCGCCTCTTCCTCGAAATCGACGTTCTCAAAGCCTCCTCCAGGTAAATCGAGCCTGAGCTCCCAAATATCCGCAAAACTCCTAGATGACGCCGCCTTTTGTACTACACTCGGCACAAATTCGGAGTTGATGTATCCCGAGAAGAGGAACGTCTTCCCGGTGGCTGGGTCGGAGATGAGGTGTGCTTGGGCTCGATAGGTAGGAAATCCACGCGTGAGGACTTGTCTCCATGTGTGCGTTGATGCGTCTAGAGTGTTGCGGTGTCTGTGTGGTGATGACAGAGGGGGCAACACGGCTGCGGATGCTTGTCGATCTAATGAAGAGGGTTTAGGGGTACGGATATCGCATATGAACGTGTCGGCGTAGTAGGAGTATTCAAATGCAAAGCCCACTGCACGAGGCGCTGTCGGAGAGCTGGGGCTGTATCCTCCGAACGTTATGACCTTGTCCAGGACAGGGTTCTGTTTGGGAAATGATCAGCACGAGCTGCGTTCAAGAATAGGAAATGGGAGTATACGTAGACACACGACATCTCCGTACGAGGAGAAGGCCCATTGCCGACAAATTTTTCTCTTGTCCATCGCCCAGCACCGATATCCCAGCTCCAGATGTCATCATAGCCATGGGCTGTCGATGCGCCGTGCTTTTGCCCCGTCAGTTTAGCGCCCATCAGATCAGCATCTCCATACATATAGAAGATCTTCGACTGGTCTTTTGAGACCCATGAACAGGCATTGATGCGCGGTCCAGGAGATTCGAACGAGGGGTGCTCTGGAACTTGCTCCCCGCTAAGCCACTTCCATGTACCACGGTTTAAGTCAAGCTCCATGAGGAGATCGCACCCTAGTTGTGCTTCATGATGCCATCCACCAAACACATAGAGCTTGCTGCCAATGCAATGCATAGCGGCCTCTCTAAGTCGATAAAGGGAATATGGCCACCGCTGCGCGACTCCATCAATTTCAAATTTCGTGGGGAAGACTCTCCATTCGTTTTTGCGAATGTCGAAGTAGTCAATGTCTTGAGATCCTCTGAAGTAGTATGCTTTATCACCAGGGCCAACAGCGATTTGATACCTGCTAAGAGGATGTTCGAATAATTGGCGCGGGGAGATGGGGAATGAGGGTAGTTGTTCCCAGGCGTTCATTTTGGACAGGTCAAGACGCCAGAAATCGTCGTAATATGGGCCTTCAGTGAATTTCTCCCCTCCAAGGGTGTACAAGTACCCTTTTCGTCATCAATCAATACCAACTATACCGCAAAAAACGTAAAGGCGTACCTTTGTGGACAAACGCAGCGGAGCCCTCGCGATTGGTGACCCCGCCTGGTCGTTTGAGCTCAATTCTCTTCCAGGAACCCCTAATCTGAGAGCGGGCATCCGCCACCACCAGACGGGGCATTAATGACGGCTCAGGATGGAGATACCCGGCGATACCTTTGATTTCTTTCATGACTTCCGTGTGGAGAACCTGGTGTTCTTGGTTACTCAACTCTGGGGAAACACGGTCCAAGCTGATTTGCGCTTGGAAAAAGTAGAAATTGGCTGCGCCCGTATTTCCCAGCTTGAGGTACACATCGCCTAGGGTCTTGTGCATCATCGAAAACTGCAGAAAGTGCTGAGGTGTTTCTCGGTGACTATAAACCCACTCTACCAAAGAAGATAAGTCCATCGAGATCATTGTCGACAGCGGAGTCACGCTCAAGTAAACTGACCAAATGTGGGTTTGTCTTTGAGACACTTGTCGCGCGTGTTTCGATATAGGTTCAAATTCTCTTGCAACCAAAACAAGGCCTGGAATCGGTTTAGTACGGAAAACTAGTTCTTACTCAAGAACAAACGCACTTGAGCGTAGTCACCCATCGCCATCAACGCTTTTGCGGCGCCTGTCAAGCATGCCACCACATCTTCTACCCCCCAGCGTAGGTCCAAATCGGCATAGATCCTTGAGCGAGTTCCACGTGGAGGCAATGTCGTCCGACACTGTGCTTCTGCCGCAGAGAGGTACATCTCAGCAGCTTTCGTAAACTCTCTCTTCTTCAAAAGAGCATCTGCGCGAGCTCTGAGAATATTGCACCTAAATGAAGAAGATAGACCGTCCTGATTATTTTGTTTGAGAAACGCGTCGCCATCCTTTTGGTTTTGAAGGAGTCGCCGCAGGTAGGGTTCGCCAGGTCGTTCGTCTGGGCCTCCGATTTCCAACGGGAACCGGATCCCATCTGGGGTCATTTCAACACGGAAATCGGGCCCAAGCATAGTGCGAGCCGCGGCAGAGAAGGCCGCAATGGTCTCTTGTTGCTGTTGTTTGGCGTGTTTCCCGGTGGACTTCATGGAAAGATACCCTGCGGTGATGGTGAAAGCTGGTGAAAGACGAACCAGTGGCTTGCTTCAAAGACAGGGGGTGGCGTAAGAAATTTGATGTCGGAGAGAAATTTTTTAGAAATTTCAAACTCATACAGGCAGTCTCAAATTCAAATTTCAAAGGCGCTCATGGTCAATGACAACAAACAGAAAGTGTCGGAGATTGGGCAAAATACGAAAATAATCAAAACAGAGTACTGGGCAACCGAGTACCGACGAACGCGCGCTTCTCCCAACTCTCATTTCGTCCTAGTCTCCTCGAGAACTACAAGGTCAAAAGGTGTTTCTCGTTCCTTTAAATGCTTGCTCTCAATCTGTGGCGCGTAAAGCAAACGGTATCGCATTTTTATCCTCCGCTTATGCCCTCTTTGGTTCCTCCCTAAATGCCTGTGATTATCAAGAGCACTAACTCGGACTCAGTCTCCCAGAACTCTCGCCTACCCAGTGTCCTTTCGTATTGGATGTCCCTTCGTGGTAAGTCTGAATACGCATAGGCTGTGCTTACTTCCATCGAGGGTGTTCATCATGTGTCAATCTGTATATAGATTTTTTCCCTCTCGGGTACTACACGACTTTCCCCGGCATCGCAGTGTCCATGAGAGCCGTGGTTTGCACAATATTTGCCTGACTTTCACTATAACCTCCAGGGGCAAGCTCCAACCTAGTCAAAACCTCATACTATTTGGAGGAGGATGAAAACCAAAGTGTCGACATCATCGAATGACTATTCAAAATTTGTCGGACTAATAGTCGAAGCCGGCAGCACGCTCCTAATATGGTCTGCATCGTGTCTCGGAAATGAATTGAAGAGGCAGGTTGGCGTCTTCTATTAGCTTTGATACCAACTCTCACCATCGTGTTCAGCACGTTCCTACTACAAGACCGACTCGGAGAATCGTACAGAGAACGGAGTCATGTTCATTAAGTATACTCTCCGAACTTTAATAGCAGGATGATTTTCATCATGGAGCCTCGTGAGGCTAAGTTCTCGATGGTCTGCTCCAGTCAAGTCTAATCTTAGTAAATTGTCTAACCTGGGGTGCTTTGGACTTCCAAGTACATGCGCCGTAATATCAGCACTCGAAATTAAATTGCTGTGGTGCGTTCACGACATGGTAACTCGGAATATGTCAAAAAAGACCTGCTTCTGATCGAAAACACAACTTTCGCTTACTTTGAAGGGCGCTTAAGCGAAATCAGGGCATCAATCTCTCTGGAGATGGAAAATTGAATGATCATCGATAGCATGGATGCAGTGCTACTAGGACGGCCAGATATGATATATATTTTAATCCTTTCACTCCAGTTCTTCTCGCTGTTCCTCACTCTCCCACCAAAGCACCCATCCCTCGCCATCATTAGGCTGTTGTTACCACGACAAGAATGAAGTCTGGAGGTCGGTATAAAGGGAAGGATCTGGAGGTATTGTTCAGTTTATCCACATTATCCTTGACCACTTCATCATGTCCCCCACTTTAGGAAGTAGCGAAAGCGGTTGAAATGCTTTCCAATACCGATACCCTCCATAGCCCAGGTTCAGACCTGGAACATGTCGCGTTGATGATAAGAAACTTCAGATCACAGTCGGTCACGGCGATACGTCGATTCCTTCGCCCGTTACTCCCTCTTTCCGACATAGAGAAAAATCGCTTGATCGTCCTTGACTTCGAAACCGACCTATGGAAGCTCTTCTCTCTTAAAGGCGCGATTGTTCCGGATGAATTACTCAAAGAATGCCAGCGCAGGTTGCATCTGGCAGAAAGCAATCCAGGATCCATCTCGGATGACGAGCTCGCGGAACTGATGAAAATCTTGAAAATCCTCGACGTTATCCACAGAAAGCGGAAAACTTCTTCTTCTATCAACCATCATACCAGCAAGAAATTTTGGGAACCTGGGATGCCAATCGCACCTGAGATTTTCAGAAAGAAAATCGGTTCGGATTTTGGAAAGCGCTTTTGGGCGGTCATCATTGGAAACGACGCATATCCCGCCGATGACGAACTCAAAGGCTGTATTAACGATGCCAAGATGGTTCAAGAACACTTAGAGGAATACCTGGGTGTACCGTCCGGCAACATTACCCTTCTTCCAAATGCCACCAGGGCACAAACGATCGATAGCCTTTATGGCCTTCGGGACAACACCGACATCAATCCAGGCGACAACATTCTTATCCATTTCTCAGGCCACGGCGCCACATACGATCCCTCTATATGTTTCAAGACACCCGCTGGGCAGGCAGGATCAATTGAAGCGATATGCCCAGTCGACCGAGGAGAGGAAGTTCCGGATATCAGCGATAGGGAGCTGAACGCAATACTCAACGCAATTCAGAAAGAAAGAAAGGCCAATGTCACAGTTTTTATCGACTGTTGCCACGGAGGTGGAGCGACGCGCTCAGGTGGCGGAGCGGTACGCTCTGTCAGCTCGCTTCGAACCAGTGCTCAAACTTCAGGCCTCGACGCGATGTTCAGGGCTGCCGACACAGACCCACGACGCAGCGCAGATATGCCATTCACATCTTCCGAATCTTGGTCACCGCCCAAGATACCTGGATTTGTTCAGTTGTCTGGTTGTCATGATTTCCAGATAGCCAGGGAGGGCGCCTTCGAGGTTGGGCCTAATTCGAAACATAAACCCACGAGCCAGCCTTCCCAGATCCATGAAAGAGTCGGGAAATCGGATTCGAGCTCGGATGCAAGAGGGCCCATAGTCTCGAACGTTAAAGGGTCGCCGCCGAAGGGTAATATTGGCGTCTCCAAGAAACAATACGGGGTCTTTACCTGGGCCCTAGTTAATGCTCTGAAGTCCGACATAGGCCAAACAGGAACGTATGAGCAAGTCATTCAATCCATCGGTCGATTAAGCGACAAGCAGGACCCTATCGTGGTGGGGCGGAAGGATTCACGCTTATGGTTTAGGGATTAATCTGGTATGATACAGTATGACGTGTTCCGAGCCTCGAGCCTGTAGATCTGTCGATATTTCAAGATATTTCAAGAATGTATATCTGTATCCTCCAACAATCAGGACAATTTTAGGGAATTGGAACGGGATAGGATGGATGCGACAAACGAATATCCACAGGTTCCTTTTTTATCTTCAGCAACAATTGCTTGCCAGAAGGCCCAACAGATGTCACAGGCGGCATTTCCGGAAGACACAACGGACACTCCGCAGCGTCGTAAAAGTCATGTCGATCAGGAATATTCTCGACGAATGCTGTACACCCATCAACAAGACGCTTCAAAGCCGCCTGCACATCCCAGAGATCGTGAACGTCGTCGGCAATCTTTCGCTTCGTGGAAATGCGTCGGGTTTTGTTCGCGTGCAGTATCATCCAGAAGTAGCTCGTCAGGATGTTGGCGCCGAAATGGAATGTAACAAGTCGGCCCTTCGTCTCGGCATTGTGTTTCTCCAACGCTATAACTTCATTAGCGAACCTCCTGGAGTCCTAGAGAGAGAGAGGAAAGGAACTTACCTTTATTCTTTTGTCGCTCAGAATCAATGTCTTTGTGTAGTTGGGCTAGCGTAACATCGAGAGACTTTATCTGTGCCGTTTGCCGTTCGATCGTCGTACTCAACCTGTCTGATCTTTCCGTTGCCTGTCTGAGGGCTCCTGTAAGATCCGCGACTGCCACGTCATGTTTCTCTTTTGCCTTTCCCAGCTCGGCGACATATTCTGCTCGTTCGGCCAAGATCTTCTGCGAATTAAGCCTCTCGTCCTGTAGGCGTTGGCGTTCCTCTTTCAAATCTGACTGTAGCTGCTGAACAAGGGTTGATGCTTTTGCCTGCGATGTTGTATAAGCGTCCCGTTCGCGGTCAAAATCGATCTTCATCTGTGAAAGCGCCTCTCGTGTTCGGGCATGGGTTTCGCGCTCCTGTACAAGCATCGATGTGGCTTCGTCCAACTTCCGCCTCAATCTTCCCACCTCTTCGCGGTAGTCGAATCGAAGTTTTCGGATGTGTTCCTCTTGTTGATGTTGGGTCTGGGACGCTCCGGCCAAAGCCTCCTTGCATTGATCGAGTAGCGAGGCGAGATGTGAGTGCATCATGCCCGTCGTCACGGGCTTGTGCAAAGCAAAGCTGGATTGTAGTGTCGAGATTCCCGAAGGAGCAGCGAACGAGGACGAACTCGGTGTCAAAGTAGTTCTGAAGGATTCGTCGGTTTGGGTACCTATTTCTGTAAAGAAAATCCATACAAAAATATTTGTGAGTATTGATATAACTTTACGCACCCTGCAGTGGCGTATTAACATTTGCGGTACTTGGTTTCCTTTTGTTAGTAGAATTTGTATAGCTCGTCGTAATTCTGGGGTATTCGTTTCGAGGGACATTCTTTTCAATGTTTTCTATCGGAACACAGGATTTAATTCCACAAGGAATATTGGAGAGGTCAGATTGACGAACCATGTTGAGCATTATGGGCCTGGTTGGTTTTCCGACGACGCTTTGGAGGTATCATATTCTGATCACTTGAGTCGATCTTACGTTTTCGAGGGACAAAACCTGATTAAACGAAAGGAACACGAAGATGTGCGTGAGCGGTGCGCGTTTATGTGGTACGAAGCGTCAAATGAACTTACGTGGAGCTTCAGTCTCGCCTTCAACAGCTTCAACCCCTACTTCGCGTTGCGTAGCAGTTTCAACCATTGTGCTTTGAGAATCCTCCGGGAAAGATGGGCCTCCAGCTCGGCGTATTAGGTCTCGAAATCGAACGGGCGAAGCGTGATCTTGAAAAACCGTAATCGAATGAGAACGCTTGACAATGAACCTGCTGACCCTTCGCATGCTGGCACTTACTTGAACGCAACATATTATGATTATCCACCAGCAACCGTATATGCAGGTCTTCTGAGGAGGCTGTTCTAGTGTCCATAATGGCTTTCACTCGGATTCAAGCGTGTCGAGCAAGGGCCTAGATATGTTTTGAGGAGGAACATCCTCAGATTTTAGGATCGTGTTCAAGTCTCACCGTGGGATTCACCAAATGGCTCTTTCTGAATCAGGGTCGAAACATGACAGCTTGAAGCGGCAAAGTCGAAAGAGTGGCCGCACAGGATGTGGATGGGGTCTATACAGAGCTATACACACATAAGAGCAGACCTTCATGACCCAGGAATAGAAGGACTAAGCGCTGAAGCGCTGACGCTCGACGTACTTATGGTGAAGGGGGCAAACATGCCACCAACGTGCCCGGACAGCAGATTTGACATATGCCGAGTTGCCGGATGTCACGTCATCATTTGTCAGCAACTGTGTTTACCTCCGGCAAATTCCCTGCCGAGCATTTCTTCAAACTCAATTCAAACTCGTCTACTCCACGTCCTTGGAGCCCTAACCAAATCCTAACAGTATTTCACCTGTATTCGCCCGTCTTCGAATACCTGCTTGTTTTGAAAGTTTATCGGAGCCAATTCTATAATTTATTCTTGGGTTACCCATTATTTGAGTCAAGTCAAAGTCAAGTCAAAGATTTAAGCGCTGAAATATCCATCGATGTTTGCATTCATCCGAATACTATTTTCAATAGTTCAAGAGGTAAGTGCTGCAGCCCTGCACGTTTCTTCATCAGACCACACTAACCAAGATTCTTATCGCAACGCCAACGTAAGGCCGTCTACGCCAGCGTAACCATGGTTTATCCGAGACTTTCGTCTCATGGCCCAAATGGAAGGACGCCTCAGAGAACCTGATCACCCTACTTCAAGTCCATGACAGCCGCAATTTGATCTCACTTCCACGCCAGATAGATCATTCCATGGATGTTTAATGGACATTGTCTGTAAATCTCAAGCCCTAATATGTTCATGTCCATGTCGGACTCGGAATGCGACTTCCAAACGCGGCCATTCGGTTCGCACGGAGTTCCACATCACCGACTATGACCGTCGGAGCGAGCGCTTCGTTGTTCAGTATTAGGAACGTGTCCCCTCATGTCGCGACGCGATGTGGAGTAGATATCTCTTGAAGTTCCAATGCCTCTCGCTCACTTTCCAGAAGTGAATTATTTGTTCTCATTGCCACCGTTGCTACCCGTTCTGTAGATTTGCCTAGAAGGTGCAATAATGCCCATTGAAAACGTATAAAGGGACGAAGTAAATTTGGGGGTTCGCCATCTTCTGCCAGTGATTTAATCTCAGCGGAGCTCAATCGCCTCAATACCAATCACAAACTCATCCATACAACCATCTCGATGTCCTCCGAAACCGCTGCCAACAGTAAGCCATTCCCAATATCCTCCACCCGGCCACGGTCTGCTCACAATAACGCGTCTAGAGAATTACAAGTTCGAGCGCATCGACAAGAACGACGTCGCCCTCCTTGTTGTTGACCACCAGATTGGACTCTTCCAGATCGGCAGAGATTTCCCACCTGACGAATTACGTAACAACATCCTTGCTCATGCGGCCCTGGGAAACGTCTTCAACCTTCCGACCATCCTTACCACTAGCGCCGAGAATGGTCTGTGAAATTTCTGCTTGGTTATCCTCCAAACCTCTTCATTGACACATTTGATCATAGGTCCGAATGGACCACTTCCCAAGGAGATCATCGAAATGCATCCGAACGCTCCGCTCATCAAGCGTAATGGCGAGGTCAACGCCTGGGATAACGAGGACTTCCGCAACGCAGTGCGAGCTACTGGCAAGAAGCAACTGATCATAGGTGGTATCACCACTGAGGCAAGTCTCTTCATGTGTATAATTAGATTGATCCATTTCACTGATCTATTGTTCTATCGAATCCATCCATATAGGTCTGTACCGCCTTTCTCGCGCTCTCTCTCCGGGAGGAAGGGTACACCGTCTTCGCCAACGCGGACGCTTCTGGTGCTCTCAACGCACGCATTGCGCAGGACGCTAACGATAGAATGCGTAGTGCCGGCGTTCATGTCCTTTCTTCATTCGCCGTTGCTTGTGATCTCATGAGGGACTGGAGGAACACCCCTGGTTCTCTTGAGTTGCTTCCATACTTTGACAAGTGCGTTGCACAATTTTTATTCTATTTTCTGGGGCTGATTCAACGATAAATTGAATTCCAGGTATATGGTTTCCTACGGGTACATCGCACGAGGGCATGCCGCTGCTGTTCAACATGGAACCATTCTTCCAGGAGAATCCGAGTAAATCAGTAACAACGACTCGTCATTCTTTGGACTTGGAGATGAAGAGTCGCAAAATTTAAGCTTGGAAGAGGTTGAGAAAAGGTGGACAAAAAATTGGAAACATATATACAATGATCGTTCTTCAAATCAGTGTACGCCAGTACTACTGAATTTTAGTCCTGATATTAGTTGATTTACTTGTGAGAGAAACTCAGAACCTTTGATACGTCTAAGCGCTCGCTGAGTCCTCCGAAATAAGGGGACTCTTTGACATTTGGAGTGACTGCATCACATCGTTGTGACAAACGCTGTCTCCCGGTGATCTCCACGATTTTGGAACTCCGTTCAAATCTTACTTAGGTAATTTCCACGTTTCGGAGTCTTTTCGAAAAAAAAAAAAAACAAACCCTTTCCGAACGAACCTGGCAGACAAACCATCACTCCAGACACAGCAAATCACTCTTACACGGAACCCTATGCCATTCTCAATTTTTTTGCGTGTTGCGCCTCTTTAGCTCAAGGCTTGCTCAAGGCCAACAAGATAACACATCCTGCGACTGCCTGTGATATTTGGTGCCGCCCTAAGGTAAGAATAGCAATCCAAGTGAAGCTGTGCACGATGAACGTCTACTTTTTCCAAGGGGGTCAGTGGCAGCCTGGCCAACTAGGGACATTGTGGCTTCCTGACATGCTTGCGCGTGGAATATTTCGTCACGACTATACTATTCTCAGCTATAATCCCAGCTTGACCATTGGAAACGGTAGCCGCAGAATCCTGAGTTCAGAATCTATGTAGACCTAAGGCTAGCTCAGATGGTAAGCCAACTGCCTAATGATTTACCTCAGTTGCGGTCATGACCGATGGCCTCCGTCGCACTGGGAACGAAGTTGGCAGGCATGCTGTGCAAAATCGACATCTTATCTTGTGCCGAGTACGCAGATGCCGCTGGAGCTGTATCAGATGACTGCAAATACCGTCAGTCACGATAAAGGCAGGGTCTTCCCCAGAGAATGTCCAGAATTCTCCGGCGCTGCGGCGTCAAGTTTTGCGCCAGAGATACGGGCACCGGCCTCCCAGGACCATCACTCCTTGCGAACAGGTACTATGTATACACGGCTCACACTCGATAGCGTACTCGCATTGGATCATCGAAATTGGGATATCACACCTCGAGGACGATGAAGATAGTCAAAGAGCACACAACGTCAGCATCAATGTTCTGAAGAACAATGAACTCACTGTCGTCCAAGTTGTGCATCTTGCACATCCGTGGACATGGAGTCCTCAAGTCTTTTCATCCATGGTGTTCACGGTTAGTGGCAATATCCTTCTCCGCAAATGTCGGTCCCTGACGTTTGGACATGTAAGGGTCCATCACACTCCGAATAATTGACGGCCAATTGAGTTCGGCTGTGCATGTGCAAAATCCGTAAATGGGCCACATGGAAGGTGGGAACCCAGTACATGGAATCCCTGGAGTTGAAGGAAAGATATCCAGTCTTCAAAAGCTCTCTCAAGTTCATCCCAGGAGTCCGTCCCATCCTCGGGCTTGAGATGTCCCTTCCCCACATTCACATCGAGAACGGAGAGGAGGACAGCCACGCTGAGCCTCCTTTGATACCTCTGCGGACGTTCCAGCGCCCAAGGTCTCGTACCGTGATCGAACCAGGTCATTTTTTTGCGTTAAGCCAAAACCTTCAATCCCTCTTCATCGACCGGCACCCCCGTCTCCAGCTCTCCATTCCGCCTTCGAGAGGCCCAGAACCGCCCAGAACAAGTCCCCTCACGGATGGAGACACTCCGCAGTCAGAGGGAGGGCCAGAAACACCCGTTTCTGAAGTTACTTCGCCCGCGTCGCCAATCGCCGGTGTCGTCGACTTGACGAGGAGCGTGAGTACGACTTCTGCGTATGCCGTGGCTCATGGCGGTCTGTCGGATATCTTTATGGGAGAGTGGCATCGTGCAGACGACGAAAGCGGACAAGTGAAGAAGGTCGTCGTCGTAAGCCCACTTTTCAATGCGCACCATCACTCTGAGGCTTTCATCTCATGATCCATATCTTCCCTTGATGGACGCGCCCAGGTTGCCATCAAAGTTCTTCGCATCATGGCCAAGAAGGATCAAGATGGGGTTACAGCACGGAAGGTAGGGTTTAGGCACTGGGATGGTGACCAAATTGCATTTATACTGAGCCGCTGATCTTGAAACCTAGAGACTCAACAGGGAGGTCAACGTCTGGCATCGTCTCGAGCACCCTAACA
Organism: Psilocybe tampanensis; assembly: GCA_019904355.1. Taxonomy (NCBI): domain Eukaryota; kingdom Fungi; phylum Basidiomycota; class Agaricomycetes; order Agaricales; family Agrocybaceae; genus Psilocybe; species Psilocybe tampanensis. Next base: position 22,160 of record JAHXRV010007913.1, on the reverse strand, counting down.
TCGCCAAGTTCTTTGGCACTTCCTATCATATGTCAGGCCGTCCCGCAATGGTCATGCAGTGGTATGATAACGGAAGTGCCGCAGAGTACCTCGCCAACAAAAATCCAGGAGCAAACAGGTTAAACCTCGTGAGCACCATATTTTGGTAAAAATGAGATCGGGTTGAACTTTTGATACGCCCAGATTCTCGACGTCGCCCGCGGACTAGCCTACCTCCACACACACAAGCCGCCTATCGTACACGCAGACCTTAAAGGGGTATGTGAATTGCTTCCTGACAGCATCATTCCAACAGGAAGAGAACTTCTAAATTTCGGTTGCACAGAACAATGTTTTGATTACCGATGAAGGTAGCGCAGCTTTGTCTGACTTTGGTCTCTCACAAGTCGTAGAGGATCTGGGACGACCGACTGGGTTCACCCTGTCGAATCCCGACGTTGGTCCTTTACGCTGGCAGGCGCCCGAATTCCTGGAGAATGACGGTCCTGCCACCCTTGCGTCCGACGTGTGGTCGTTCGGATGCACTGCCTTTGAGGTAATATTTTACTTTTCAGGATTATTCTCACTTGTTCAATTGCCATTCTTCCTGATACCAGCTCCTCACGAGTACGATACCATACGAACACCGAAAACGAGATTTTCAGGTTATTCGAGACATGCAAGAAGGCATCAAACCATATGAACCAACCGGTTCAGCGTTCCAAGCTTTGGATCAAAGAGTTCAGAGTTTGCTAGACTCATGCTGGTCATTCACTCCATCAGAGCGCCCAACGATGTCGGACATCCAGGCGCAACTTGAGGCTATATGTGCTGCATGACATGACACTGGACAGAATCTCCTTTCATTCGCTTCTTCCCTGCATAATGCTTTCCTGGGTATCGTTTTTGCTTTCGTTCTCCCATTCATTCTCATACACTACCTTGAAATAACTAATAGCTCATCACAAGTACAATCGTAACACACAACATCATGATATTTGTAGTAACTAAAACAAGAGAATACCACCCTATATGGACACATTACTAGTAATTGCTGTATGCTGTAACTGGCGCTCAAGACCCAAGCCGTCCTTCATGTGCCTGAATTGTACCAAGAGAGGACGGTCTGTAGGACAACCCCATTTCCTCCAGAGAACCGAATCCCCGTGAATGCCACGCTAGGCTGTCCGACACGACAGACGAATATGACGTCTTAGCTCCGGACGTTCTGTAGTCAAATACAGAGACTTGCTGACTTGACAGCAGCCCCTTTGAGCGATCCTATTAAAAACATCGAAAGGTTCTCTGGCGAGATAAGACCAATGAAGGCAAGTCGATGCTTGGGGAAAAGACACTTGGGTGAGGGGTGTGTATTTTCTCCAAGGCAATGTGAGAAGTGTTCGCCAGAGGGCTTGCATGCTGGTACAGTGTACAGTGTGTTGTGACAATCCCAGAGCCAGAGTTTAGTCAAAAAATGAGCCTTTGCCGTTCGGAAAAGATGAGAAATTCAGTGACTAACCTGGTTAGATTGAATTGAAAAAAAAGGAATTTTTTAAATAGGACTCGGATGAAAGCGACGCAGAGAATTACATACCGGTGAAGAACGTCAAAGTGGCGTCCAGGATATCACTATCAGGATCGCAAGGCTCGTCCCATTCGTCAGGTCAGTTCCAAGAGATTCATTCTGTGATATTTGGAGCCTGAGGAAGCAAAAAGTATCTCTGTGTCTCGTGAGCGGAGAGGACTCGGATGAGCGACCAGTGTCATATTTGAGATCGACTTGGCCATGGCTAAAGGCGGACCCCAAGTAGACCCAGGTGGACGGGACAACGTTATTTTGGGATTCTAATTGACGTTTTCTGGGAGCCGACATGGAGGCTTCCCGGAAAGAGGTTTTCACGGGCCATTCAATTCATTAAAGCTATAATGGAAAGAATACTGTGATATTATAAAACACGTACTACAGCAGCTGGAAGGATTGTGTACTCACCCTGATACACCGATCCAGCTTTTCAGTGTCTTAATACGTTCGTGCGGTATTTTCAACAATCGCTTCTCTGTTGCCCATCGGGAAGTGGGAGATGAGATAGATCTACGCACAGTGTCATCAATATGTTATCCATGAAAGCATCAGGACGTCGACGGGGACACGACAAGAGCCTGGAGGGGCCGAAGGACAGGGAGGGGCCGAAGGATAGGAGGGGCCGAAGGACAGGAGTGGACACTCGATTCTGATTTCTTTGATTCCTATGCTGCTAATGAAGTCCCGTAGCAACGATGAGAGCGTGAAACGGTCTTTATTTATAGGGTATCGCAAGTCCATGGGTGGGTGTCCTGTAGTTTCACTTCGGGATCCATGTTGCTCGAACTATTCCACCTCGGAGGATTTGGGACAAGACTCTTAACAGTCAGGATCCAGGTATCGTCGCGATGATCATTTAACTGTTCCCTTCGACGGGGCTCGATGTGGGTAAGTATTTTGGTCGCAGTGCGATCCCCCGCTGTTGACACCGTAATTGACATGCCACGAAAACCATCACATATCACGGAGTGCCAAAAATCTCAGGCTGGAAAGAGCTAGGGGCCATTGAATTTATCAAAGAAAAAAGATAGAGGTATAAAGAAGAACGCACCTCAAAGCTCACTTAAAAGAGAGGATAAGTATACAGATAGCGCCATGGAACGCATATTAAGGGAAATTTTTGGGAATTGTGGTCCAAATTATTGGCGTTGAATATTCTGAATGTGAACGCGTGAACGTTTGAACGTTGAAGTGAAAATGAAAAACAACGTTAAGAGTAAGGAATTCCCACGGTTTTTACGAGCAACGAGTCGTAACGGAGTCTAGTCTGCAACTAAGTAGTCTGATCCAAGTCTGATCGTCTGAAAAAATCTGAATTCATTCGTTTTCTTCACAAAAATTAGAACGAAGATGATGTTATCATTCATATGCATAAACCAACACCATCCATCTCAGACTGAAAGCACATTTACGAATGATCATGAGAACGAGAATCGACCAGTTACGCGCCACGCGACTTGGATCATTCGAGCGTGAACCAAGGATGAGAAAGGACCTCTTTTATCTGAATCCTTTCCTCCGGCAGGTAGCGCAACATCTTCTCCAACAAATCACGTAAAAGTTGAATTTCGGTATCGTCCAACCTAGTTCCAGGTCGTTCCATCATCGGCCCATCGGTACCCCTAACAGGGGGCATGTCTCGACTACCAATGCTTGCCAACTGGTGCTCGATTGAGGTTTTTATCGCAGGCAGCGGTGTCTTTTGAAGTTCTTCATCCTTCGGCATCCCATCCTCGTCGAACCAACGGCTGCGATTCTCAAACGCGCACCACCAGGGGTCTGGTAGCTTCCCGAGCGTCGCTACCATCTCCTTGAGTATCTCATCCGACACTCCAAAAAAGTCGTCAAAGAGCGGGAATCCGGCACGGAGTTCGAAGATGGTACACGCCAAGGCCCAAATATCGGATGAGAGGTCTATCTTTTGGTCGAAGTAAGCTTCTGGGGATTGGTAGTGGGGAACCGTCGCTGGCTCGTAGTCTCTTGGAGGGTGTAAACTGGGGAATGACTGGCCAAAGTCGATGAGAAGAGCATCTTCCTTGAGGAAAGTGGAGTTGGCCAGATGTGAAATCTTGATGGGTGCGTACAGTCGAGGTGGTAAGGAAGGCACTAGGGGACCCTGCATGCGATTTGAGACTTCCTCGATCACCGGTGAGCCGAGGTGAGCGTATACATCGCTATCTGACCAGTGTTTGGCGCTGTCAGCGACCTGGAAAAGGATATTGGACGTTGTGAGATCTGGGTAAGGTGTATGGGTAGGTCCTCCGGATAGAAAAGTTGAGACGTACCTCCATGGACGAAACCCGCAGAGTGTATCAGTTCCACGGCCCCAACGACCTGCCGGGCTACTTTCCTAGCAAGATCGCCCCGTAGACGTCTGCTTCCTCTCACTCTTCCAGGAGCATGCGCCATGTCTAAAAGGCTAGGTCCCGCGAAGTCGAAGACGAGACACAAATGGGACCCATTTGGTCCATTTTCGATGAAATGATCTTCAACATTTTGAATATTCGAACAAGCCTGAGGGACTGGATCCTGCGCTCTGAGATGTTCGAAGATCTTTCGTGGGACGACTAACTCTGGGGTTTCGTCGAGAGGTTTCGACGATACGTCAGCGCGCATGACTTTGAGAGTTACGAGTTTTCCAGTTGGGTTTCGAGCAAGCCATATGGTCGACGACCCTCCAAAGCCTAATTTGTGAATAATTCTGTAGCGCCCTTGCGCAAGGGTGTCGCCAACCACAAGAGGATGGAATCCAGTAGGTTCGTAGTCTTCGAGGTATTCAACATTATCAAGTCGCGAAGGTCGAAAGTTTGCTGGAACCATTGGACTGGAAGACTTTGTTGAGAAAGGTTCGATGATCGATTGAGAACGAAATGGCCTGAGTCGAAGCCCGGGTGGTGGTGATCGAGCAGAATCAAGTAAGTTTTTGTCTGTGAATTATGAAACCCACACGCCTTCACGCGCACGCGTCACGCGTCCGCGTCAAGACCCAAAGTTCGAAATGGACACGCGCAATAGGCGCCGGTGACATTCGGTCTGCACTATTTTAAATGCTTTCAATCGTTCTCCTGGATGATGAACCTATCAGTTATCTTTAATGCTCCTATCATTCACTTCTGATACACAGATCAAGAGTAAATTCATTCTACTTATGTAGAGCAATTGGTAGCTTATAAGTTCTGTCTTTCCGATTATCCCCCCTCAGTTATTTGACATACAAATAACTCAGTGCTAACATCATTACTTGAACATTTACGGGTTAGCATATAGGGAGTTGAGACTGGGAGCACATCGCCTACAAAACAAAAAGGAAAGGAATCCATTACATCACAAACACAGGGAAGGCACAAAAAGGACCAAGTATAAAGTACATAAAAGATCGGTATATTTGTTTGAAAAAAAAAAAAAAAAAAAGAGTTCGGGAAATTTGTCTGAAGGGAGGGAAAGGGGGGTTGAAGTTGAATTGAAGGAGGAGGAGGAGGAGGAGGAGGAGGAGGAGAGAACTTGAGAGTCGAATAGAGAAAGCGGCTTTATGTAGGGAGATCGTCTTTGATTGACGTCGTTGAGGCCCGAGCCTGAGGCCTGAGGACGGAACGCGGAAGGACGGGTCGAGGACTGAATGTACACTTTACAAATGAACACGGGGGCCGAAACGAGAAAAAAAGGAAAAGGAACGAAGAAGTAAATGAAAGAAGAAGTTGACACGTTGAACATACAAAAAAAGAAAGCTGTGAAGCCGATTCAATAAACAACATTGACGGGACCAGCAACACCACACCGCTCCTCCAGTCCTCGAGCCCTACATCAAGGTCCAACGTTCCAACTCCAAACTTCCAAGGAAATCCAAATCAATGAATCAATCAGTTAATATCCCCTTCACACCGCCGCTCTGCGTCCTTCCTCCATCTCTCGCACGAGCAGTATGCATGCGCTTCCCCTTCGTCGAAGAGTTCCTGGCCCTATCTTGAGGAGATTGCGACGACGGCTCATCAATGGGCGTCACGGGAAACGGGTAATGTTCCTGCTGCTGAGAGAGTTTGACGGCAGGAACGGGTACAGGAATCTGTTTCTTTGGCTTCTTAGACTTTCCAGAACCAGAACCAGAACCAGATGGCTTCGACGACGACGACGACGATTTGCTCTTCACGAGTGGAGGGATGTTCGAAGAGGAGGGTGGTGAAGATGAATCTTCGGCTTCATGACTACTTCTCACGATATCTTTGCGTGGAGGCGGAGGCGGAAGAGGTCCAGCCGGCGTCGGCGTCGGTAAAGACGGATCTATCCAATCATCCTCGATATCATCACCCTCTTCTCCAAAACCATCTCCAGCATCAGGTCGGAAATCCAGATCGTCTTCGTCATCCTCATCTTCATCACCAACACCTTCGCTCTTCGAGTTCAGATTCCGGGCAGATGACGGTCGGTCGATGATATCGAACCTCGAGTTCGGTCCAGGGGTAACAGGGTCAACAGAATCTTCCTCCGTGTCAATCTCTTCACTCTTCCCCCTCTGCTGCTGCTGCTGCTGCTGCGGGTGCGGGTGCCGTTGTCGTCTATCATGATGTCCGCTACTAAAAGCGCTCGCGCTCGACCCTGAGACGGAAGACCCAGCATAGGTATCGAAAAACTGCTCTCCATCGCCGTCTTCGTCGGCATCAGCATCAACATCGTCCTCTCCCTCTCCTCCATCGACTTCGACGCCCTCTTCATCGTCATCCAGATCCATATCGTCAGGCTCCGAGATCGACTCCAGACCCATGTTGTCATCAGAATCGGAGGGCCACGTCGGTGGTTCATCTTGCAGAGAGAATATCGTTCGAGGAAGCTAAACAGAAGAAGAAAAAGGAAACAAAGAAAAAAAAAAAGTCAGATTTGGCAAAAAAAATAAAACGAAAAATAAAAAAAAGGCTTACCTCCCCAACCCTCTTCTTGAAATCCCACCAATCCGCTTCGTCCCGACACAAGAACCCAATAAGCATACTAGGATCAAGCCCACTCAACGGCATCTTCCTAACCCGCTCACAATGGAACGTCTTCAACTCGCTCGCACTATACGCCATACAATAATGCTGCTGAACAGGGTCCAACCCTCTACTATTCCCAGCAGGCGGGGTATTCTCTCCTCCAGGCGTGGTCCCACCACCACCACCCATCAGCTCGTGGAGGTCCATGTTGTTGTTGTTATGATGGCTATAAGGCGATCCAGGCTGGCTCGCCGAGGCGGAGCGCCATCGTCCATGTTGGCTGTGCTGCTGATACGAAGGTGGGGGCGACCTGGAATGGGTATAATTCGAAGACGAATACGAATCCGCAGATGAATTTGAAAATTGGTGTTGGAGGGGTGACGGAGAGACAGGGGCATGGTACGAAAAGTTGGAAGAGCCGGTTCGGACAGAAGAGGGAGAAGCAGGGGTGCGGTGTTGTTGCTGTTGTTGCTGTTGGGTGATACTACTAGGTGTGGAAGATCGGTGTTGTTGTTGTCTGGATCGACTGTTACCGTTATCGCGATCTGAATCCGGGGTAGGTTGACGTTCTGGGCTTTCGAAGTTGAGAGGAGGAGGCGGGCGGAGAGGAATCGAAGGTCGTGGGTTATGAGGGTCGAGATAGAAAAGATTGTCGGCCTGAGATCCGACAAAGTAATAAGACGAGCTTGGTCGGCCACCAGCAATGCCAACGGATTGAGGGAAAGTGTAAAGCAGCTGAAAAGTGGAAATACGAGATAAGGACAAGACAAAAAGAGAAAGGTTGTTGTGATCTCACTTTGATAGTATCGTAATATATTGGGTTTACACCCTCGATACCCAACCTGATCCCGAGAAGAAGGAGGACAGGACGATCCCCCCAGGTGGTTGTATGCCGTCTCCGAGGCGATCGACTGGTACCATCTCCATGCGAAGCCGCAAAGACCTGGCTTTGATAAAGAGTCCCATCGGTGGCAACAGAGACGGCAAGACCGCATTCAGGGAATGACTGGACAAGTGTTCTATACAAAAGAAAAAAAAGGAAGATATTGAGAACAATGACTGGGTAATGGGAAAAAAAAGACGAACTTGATAGCACCAGCAGCGATGCTAGGTCCGAACCATTGTCCGACATCTGTTCCTAACTCCTTTCCTGCTAAGGCCATTCGATGCACACTGAAAGGTGCCTCGGGTGCCGGAGTATCGAGAAACCAAGTCAAAATTTGGACATAAGTGGCATAATCAGCTGTTTGCACTGGATATGGTGGTCGTCTCCAATCTGCAAGAAAAAGAAAAGAAAAGAAAAAAGAAAGTTAGCAAAAACAAAAGGTTGCTCCATTAAACAGCTCACCTCTTCCAAGATGCATGTGGATCAGAGCGTTGGCAAGTAAACTTTGTCCCGTTCTCAGCATACAACCCCATCCAGAATCGCTCGTCCACGTCTTTTCTCCACCCCAATTCCACGGTCTCGATTTCGTGACCGTCGTCGGACTGCTCGCCGCCACCACACCCGCATGGTCGCCGGAAAGATCGGCGAGCCTCATATCCCTAATCGGCGTCGAAAACTGCGATCGATAGGTGAGCCATATCCGCGACGTGAAGTCGATATAGAAGACAGGAGGCCAGTTGGCTGCTGGGTTTAGATGCTTGGAGTTTGAGCTGTTGTTGGATTGGGAGATGTCGGCGTTGGAGATGATGGAGGATGTGGAGGACCGAAATGAAGGAGGAGATCCTGAGCTACGACGTCCTCCACCTCCTGAGCCAGTGGGGATGACATCAGGTAAAGACGGAAGAGGAGGTTCATAGCCTGGATGTTGGACTCCTAACAGCCAAATAGGATCTGTACACTTATCAGGTGTCGCGTCACTATCGAGGAGGTATCGCATGGCTTTATCAAGGTGGCCCTTCCCATGCTTTGCCGCATTAAAGAGGGCTGAAGGGCCTTTGCCCTTGGGAGACGCCTGCTGCGCCAGGAGTGTAGGAAGAGAAAGGTCGGTGGATGATGTGCTGAAGGTGTGTTGAAACCACCCAGATAGCCTGGTGGGAAGATCGCCAATACGTGAGGTTGATGAAGCCGAAGAGTATAACGTAGGTATGATATGTGGTTCAGGAGCCGAGTTGACTGGGCGTTCGGAGCGAGTTCGAGGACGTGGTATGCTGACTGGCTCGACAATTACAGGAGGCTCGTCCACATCCACGGAGGTGTTGCCATTATGAAAGCTTGCGTTGTTTTCGGGAAGAGGAGATGTCTCGGAAAGTCTTCTGGCCTTGTCTTCCTTGTCCTTGTCCTTGTTGATGGAGAGGAATTTGCTTGTCTTTCGTGGTTTAGAAGGAATGCTCTGATGAATGGGTTCAGGAGAGACAGAGGCAGAGCTGCTGCTGGCGATACTGCTGGCAGTCGGACTACCTCCGTGTCCTGGATCGGTTACCGACTTGGACCGGTCGCGATTGCCTTTATTTTGCAGAAACTTTGGTAGCTTCGACGGGGCATGACCGAGTGATGGTGAGGATGGGGATGGAGAGGGCGTGTGTCGTGAGTTCTTATTGGACATGAAGAATATGAAGATGGCTGTACGAAAGAAGATCAATAACTATCTAGACTGGAGAGAGAGAAAAAGTATGCTGCTCACTCGTAAACGTAAACGGGGCTGAATTCTTGGCAAAAGATAGTCCAGGGGCTATTAGATCAAAGTCTAGTAGAGTGGTTTGATATGCAAGGCTTGCAAAGTAGAATAGGCTGATAAGAATGGTCACTGTAGATAGAGATAATAAGCACTTCATGAACGTGCAGTTTGTGGGAAAAGATTGGAGAAATCGGAGAAGAACGCCAACAACGTGGACTACACGACCGCGTTATAGCACGTTTCCGATCGAAATCCATCGCATAGGAAGCACAATACCCCGCAGGAGCAGATAACATATCCAAGCACATCCCAACAACCCAACCTTGACCCGGGATTGTCTGAGACTATGAACGATGTGGACGACGTACCAGGTGGAGCCCAGCGCAGCTATGTATGTTCCAACCTTTGTCAACGAGGAATTCAGATGACTACGGTTGGCTTTTTTTTCGTGAAATGGTCCCCACAAACGGACCCAACTAGAAAAGAGGAGAGATATTGTCAGTAACCCGGTCAAGTTGACAGTGCGATACCCGTTGCTTACCGTCAAACAAGAACCCCAAAATGGCCTTGTTGTGGTTCTGACCTCCAGGCTCTCCTGCCACCGAGAAAGTGGGTGTGATTCTACAAGTAAAAGAATAAAGATACGAAGGGTAAGGAGAAGGGTGGGGGATGTTGGTGAGACAGAATGAAGAGGGTGTTGTCGGTGCCAAATCCAATGTTCACGCGATATAGCCTTGTTTGGATGTTTGTCAGAGTCACGACTCACGATGCTCAGGGCCCTTTATTCAACTTCCGACCTCTTTTCTTCCTACTTGTGCCCCGGTTCGCCTCTGAGGGTTAGAAAACGAGGGAGAAACATATTTTTTCGAGTCGTTATTGCAATCGTAACCGAGTCATCAACGTTGCTGTCTTTCCGATATCATGTTGGATTCTTGAATCAGTCTGACATTGACAAAAGGCTATGTCATCGTCATACTCTCTTGTTCCGATGTCAGTTCCGAGGTGCTGATCCCTTTTCTTGCACATTAATCATTATATTTTCTCAGATCAACCGTCGGTATCGCCTCAATCGTGGGGGGAATCAGTGTTCGACCCATCGAAGTTCATAATTAAAAGGGTTCGCTCTTTCGTAACTCTTCTGTCTCGTCCTTGCCGGTAATTAATGTCGGGTCTTTCTAGGACGTTTAATTGAACTACCACCCTCGAGAATACGCGTCTATGGGACCATCTTGCTCGTTTTGGTCCTGGAAGAATCACTCATCCTCTAGGCACGTATTCTTTGTTCTTTGGGAAGATTCTGATACCAACATGGCCATCTTCAGATGTTATCACTGTTTCTGACCCAAATTTCGACTTGCGAGCGGAGGCCCACTTCCAAATTGATCTTCCGAAGACGAAACTCCCGTATTTTTGGCAAGGAACAAACGAATTGGTGCCGACGACAAAGAACTCTTCTGAGCCCAAGGTTTCATCGAATTGAGCTTGATCGTTGAAGGCGCAAGCATGTAAGGCCGAAACCGAACCAAGGATCAACTGTGACTGCTAGAACCCAATCCTTTTTACCCCGGATTTTTTACCCCGCCAGCTTGGCCAAATCCCGAAACTGGAAGCATTTAGGCACGTATCGTATCCCTTATTCTTTAGAGGAAAGATTCTGATAACAACAGAACCATTTTCAGATGTTACAAGTGTTTCTGACCCAAACTTCGACTTGCGACACTAGACTCACTTCCAAAATGATCTTCTGACTCCTGAGGACAAAACTCCCACTTGGAATCGGAAACGTGCTGTATTTTTGGATAGGAATAAGCAAATTTGGTGCCGTCGACGAAGAACTATTCTGAAAAGGCCCAAAGTTTGATTGAGCTCGAACTTGATCGTGAAGGCAATTCGGCAGATATCGAATCAAGAGTGAAATGAGACCGCCAAAGAATCCCAACGAAGGTGATTGGAGAAGCATCCAACGTCTGCGCTACGGCCTAGAACATTTCGTAAAGGTTCAAAGATGTTTTCAACGATTTCTGCCATACTAACGCAACCGTTCTGCAGCCCAATTGACCAACACCTCAACTTGCTCATCGCATTTGATGAGTTTCTTCTGATCCAGCAGTCTGTCGTTTTCTCCCAGAAGTTTTATATTTGCTTCGAAAATTGGATTTCTCCCTGACTTTGAAGAAGATCTGCTGCTCTGGACCTGAGCATGTGAACTGTCGTGCTTCATCCAGGACTCGGTAAGTATTACACTCTTTTGCAATATATGCGCTTCCTGTAGTATCTAATCAGCTGCTCGTCACAGCTCTTCATATTTTTTGGAAATGTTGGAATCGAAAGCCGAGTTCAACAATCTATCTCAGACGCCCCCAATCTTTTTCACCCCGGTTGACAATTGGGCGACAAAGAATTCTTCTGAGCGTTTCATCGAACTAAAACTCGATCAATGAAGGCATAAGTCAATTCGACGGACATCGAACCAAGAGTGACTGCCAAAGCATACCACGAAGGCGATGAGGAACGTCTCTCCGACGCTGTGATACGGCTTGGAACATCTTGTAGAAGTTCAACCGTTTATCTTTTAACATTTGTTTCCATACTAACGCAACCATTCTGAAGCCAGATTGACTAGCTCCTCAGCCTGTCTATCGTAGTTGATAGGTTTCCTCAGGTAGTATATCGATTTCTCCTGGAAAGGTTGTCTGTGTCTTCGAAGAAAATCAGCTGCTCCGGACTTGAACGTATAAACTGTCGTCCACGTTGATCCAAGACCCGGTAATTATTATACTTTCTTGTAATCTGTGCTCTTCCCCGCAATATCTAATCAGCTGCTCGTCACATTTTTAGATATGCTAGAATCGACGGAGCCGAGTTCAACGATCTATCTTGGATGAACCAATCCTTTTTACCCCGGATTTTTACACCGCTTGGGCCAAATCCGCCATTTACTCAAAACCTCATTGGGTTTGTTTTATAAAGCCCTTACTCGTCTCGACGCCCATCTCTGAGCCAATCAATCAGGAACTTTTTCCATCCCTCCCCAAATTCTACATCACGTGATCATGTTCTTTCAACAACGAAACCTCCAATGCGGCCTGTGTCTGCGCCATGACGGTTATGCTCAAGATTATCAGAGAATAACATGCCGGTGGTGCCAATCAAACTTATTGTGGGCTAATATCCAGAATATCCGCACCTCGAGCAACAGTATCCAACATCTGCCGACGCCTCTCATGACGTTGGACCGAATGCGTCTAGGATAAGATAATCGCAACCATCGTTGAAAAAACACAACAAAGAAGATTTACCAACCGAACGTCAACCTTTTCCCCAAAAGACTTCGGCTCCTTCTCCTTCGGAAGAAAATCAAAACCAGTTTCCGACCTGTCACCACCCTCCTCATGTAGAACCTCCCAAAAAATCTAATCTACATACAAGGCAACCTCACGCACGGGCCAAGGAAATCGAAGCCAGGCCTCAGCTCAAGATCTTGATCCTGAGTAAGCCCAACTGTGCATATCACACTCAAAAGAGACCAGCTGACCAACTCATGGATCCGTTGATTCCAGATTCATAGCCTAAAAAGCGGCTGACACGCCCTTTAAATGGCCTGAACCGGGGGTGCCAAGGGAACTGTGGTGACGACACGCGACACGGGCAGCGATGGGCCGTCGCCGTCACTTAATCGCCCCGCCATGAGAACAACCGGGCCTGCCAGAACAGACAACGATCTTATCTGGTACTTAAAGCCGTAAAGGCGTCGTCGCATCGAATCGAATCGCAGAAGCCCCATCCCCACCAGGGACAAAATAGATTTTTAAGCTTGATGATATCACGGTGTACGTGCGGTGCCGCCGGTAAAATCCTATCCCGTAGCTAAGGGCACGTAAGTCTTCGAGGATATGTTCGTCTACCGAAAAAGCCTTCGAAGACGCTGATCACTTGTTTGCAGAGATTTTTAATTGTCAAAACATAGATGGCATATCAAAGTTTCCATTTATGTTTTTTGAACACCCGTTTGTGTCTTGTCTCTTTTCTTTTCTTTGTTGCTCCGATATTGATTTTAATTTCAATAGACCACTTTCATTCGATGCCAATCTTTATTTCAACGAGAAAATGGGCACTTCTTCACCCTCCTGATAATCATATCCACATGGAATCTCGCAAAAGGCCAACATCGTCACGTAATACATATCCTTTCAAAAATCAAATCTCGTGTCCTTTTTCCCAGATGATCATGCCACATCACCCGCTACTCGCTGTCAAGGACGTGCTCCAACACTACGGCAATGGCAACGAAATATTATTTGTTCTCTTCGCCTCGTTCTCGAAAGGACAAATATGGTCTAGATCGCGGAACGCACCACATTTCTTTTCTCAGCAAATTCAGAAATAGAAAGGGGTTGTCAGTCCAGTCAAGTTCGATCCGCGACCTCTAGTCGCAACGTTAATTTCTTCTTCTTTCAGAGGAGTAGGAATTTTTACTCAAGCCCTCCACTCAACCTTCTCATGAATAGCGACGTCTTCGGTGAGGGGGCTTTTCTAATTTCCGCTTATTCATTTGACTTACTTTGACTCGTCCCAGCATCAATGCTTTCAATGCTTCTTCCTTCTTCAACAGCCACACTCCGGAGGGGCTAAGGGTTATTACATCCTATCTATCCCTATATACCACCGAAGTGGCTACTATCCCACCGCTCCATCTATTCTTGGCCTTCATCGTCGGAATGGATCTGTACATGTCGATCGCTTTTCAAATTCAGAACAGCCAATCTATCTATCTAACTCAAGTCACACATTCGACATGGACATCTTACCGTCAAGAACGGCCGTACCCCCGACCCCTTACTGGACCTATGAATGGCCCAGAACACTCTCATCCTTCTCGTCTTCCTGCTTGGACGAAATGAGGAGACGGTCACAGGCAGAAAGGAGCGCGAGTAGCAAGGTCGAACGGATCGATTTATCATCCCGCTCTCTACCCCCACGCGAATTATACATAGCATCACTCAAACTAGAAGTGCCAGTGTGCCACACGGAACGTAACCTTCAAAGTTCAGGTACAACCCCTCGCCCATTCCGGAAAACCCACACATGCGAATGAAAGGTATGTATCTATACCCATAGATCGTGATGATATTTGTTCATGATCAATGTCTTACGATGTCCAGTTACTTCTCGTGGACCTGGCACTGGCACGTTCAGCTGACTTTTTTCACATTTACATTTCCCCTCGCGTCCATGACAGACAGTGAGTGAGATGAAGAAGAATCGACACACGCACGGTCCAGAAATCTACCTTCTCTTCCTCCGGGGGTAGGCGATTTCGATATCTCCGGATTTGTTTTTGTGTTCATCGTTCTACTTGTCAGAAACACGACCTGGTTTACCCCAAACGCATCGACAAGGCCGAAGACATATGCATGCGGAGGTAGAACGATTACTAGTAACGCGCAAGAGGGACCAAGGACGGGATCCCGGATTTTAACTTCAACCCAACGGTTGCCAGTGTCTGCATCCATCCATCTACATCTTTCTGGCACGTCGAACGCGTCAACCTTCGCTTCGCGTATGTCGCAACAGAAACAGAAACATCTGATTCGTCATCATTTGGCTCTGTGCGAAAAAAAGAATAACATCATGGCTTGGGTCTCGTCGCGTCGTGGCGGATGTCAATCACTGCTGCCCGAAAACAACACATTGGCTAATGATAGACCCAAATAATCCGCTCTAATGACATATATAACCAGGCACCCAATATGGACCTTGGGATACTTGTATGCGTAACACATGTGAGGTTTTCATTATTCCTATCGTTTAAGCGGGGCGACTCTTTGTCTGATACCCACTTGTCCTTATCTTTAATTAGGTTCGAGGAGGCTGTTCACCGGGTCTAGGTCTGCAGCGGAGGTCATCATTATCCGAAATCACGGCCACTCTGGTTCATTGAGCGGATGACTAGGGCGTCGTCGACTAGGCGCTAAACGCGGTTCTGTGATCAAACTCACAAAAAATGATGACGATAAACCCAGACAGGCCCTCGAGAAACTGTTCCGCGTGATGGGTGAACCGATCTATCCGTATAGTTCAATTGAACGGTGAACAAAAGATCACAAATGTGCGTGATGCATCCGATTAGAACTTGAAGGCAAATCGACGTGGTGCAAGGACCGGCACGCCCTTTCCTTGGATATTTTCGTGTTTCCGGTACAACAGCCAAATAACTCACAAGTTCGTCACGATGATTCTGACTGTAGTGGGCGTGTAGCATCAATCGACACATAACAGTATTATCTCGTGGATATTCAAGGAAAACCCGAGTAAATAATACTTCCGGTCGCGTTCCCAAAGGTCAGATATTCTTCGAAGCGCTTTCTTACACGAACCCGTCAGTTGAAATTCCAGGAATAGTTATTTTCACTTCGGAGCGGGCACGGTCCGTTACAAAACATACAGTTCTTTCATTGAACTACAACTTCAGTGGTCTAAATTCCTCACGCTCACTCGCAGTGGGTGGTCTTGTCACTCTTATTTAATGAATCCGGATTGCTAACCAAGATTCCTATGTCTTCGCTAATGATCTAAATAGAATCGTATACACGGTCACTCGTTCATCTACTAGATGGCCGAGTTCGCGCTATATTGGGCACCGAAATAACGCGTCACGATATCGCGCACTTTCTGTCTGCCTGTGAAACCTGAGGGAAAAAATAGCAAATAATACATGCTTGTCCGCAACGGAAGGACACTGACGGGCTGGTGGAGCTGGGATCAGATGATTGAAGGATGAGGTATTCTCACAGTTTATCAAAAGACGTCTCGAAGAGCTCAATGTCCGCGTCGCGTCAGGAATGTCGAAGAGAAACACGGATAATTGCAATTAATCTGGACCCACTTCACCTTTGTTCTATATGGAGAGGGGCTCCAGACCTGCTCTTCATTTTGTGCTGTACTGTACCTCAGGAAGGCACTTGCAAGTTCATTGCAATTCCGTCAGCCATGGACGTCGACATCGGAGGATTGAACCCGAGGAGAGGATTCCTGCCGGTCGTGGGAACGTGTCGGTGAATGAATTCATGACAATCAGTCCCCTGATGATGCTTGTTCTCATGTGGCGGTTTCATTGCAACTCTCAGGTCCTGGAAGCTCATGAACGTCTGCATCCCATACTACACCTTCTCCAACCGCATCTGTCCGACTGTTATCTCTGGAAGAAGTTCAATGTCTAAGCAGAACCACCTCAAGCTACACAGACACAGTTCTCAAATCAAATGACACACTCGCTGGTGCCTTGCTCGCTTTCGGGATGCTGGTATGTAACCTACGCTCGCGCTCGACCAGCTGCTTCTGCCATGTCGAATGTGTCCGTGTCAAACTGTCGTTTTTGTTTATGATTGAGCTTTTTGAATGCTATAGACAGTTATCCCGACCCAAGGATCATTCACCGGAGTTTGACAGTAAAGATCCTCAAATCTCTGTCGACATCGCTGGACAAGTCCTGTGATGCCAGCTGCGGTCCCCACCAATATTGTATTTCCGTGCGACCTCACAAGAAGCTCTTTTATCTCAATCAATCTGGCCATGGTCTTTAGGTGTACGGCCACGTGATGGACATCATAATCCACAAGGACGGAGATGGGTTCTTGGGACGATTCTGTGCCGCTCTTGCAGCCCGCTATAGTAAACTGGTCCGACCTCGCAGGCCCCTCGCGTACTGCTTTTCGTAAATCACGTATTTGCCGTTGTTGAAGCCGGTTCATATTGTTTCATTGCAGGCATGTTCTTTCCTTCCTTGCAGAAGTCTATTATCATCGAGGAACCTGATATTCACTCCTCAGGTTCTTCCTACGCCCGATCATCTTTGTCCGTACCTGCCTGCCATTTTCAAACTTGGGAAGCATGGCGTGCACGGCATGCAATGACTTTTTGTCAGTCCCAAGATCTGTATCGCACACAACGTCGAACCGGGAGAACGGGATGGCAGAATATAAAAGCCCAACCTTGCCAACCGGAGAAGACCAGGACCAAGTTCACTCACTGCGGACCTCTCCCAACATCTCAACCTCCCCACTATGTTTGCTTTCAGTCGCCTCATAAGCACAATCTCCCTCGCTGTCGCCGTTTCGGGTACGCGTTTTATGCTAATTCTCACAGCCAATACATTCTGTGCACTCACAATCACCTAGCTGCTGTCACCAATATTGTTCCACCTGCTTCCAAGGGTGCATGGTACAATGCTTCAGCCGCCCTCGACCTCACAGGAACAGAGACGGACACTGATGCCATCGTCAACACCGCTGCCATTGTTGACCAGAAGTCAGGTGCAACTGGAGAGCCCGACCAACCAGTTCCCCCGACTACCGTTACCGCCGTTGATGGTACTCTGACGGCGGCTGGATCACTTAATTCCACGGGTGCATCCGACGCATCTAGCTCCTCAACGAGCGCCACCTCATCTCGCAGGAGTACCGCGCTCCTTTCGCGATCAGCCTCGAACTACGAAGTTGTCTTCAATGGAACTGGAACTGGTCCCAAGGATCGCGACGCTTCCATCGAGGGGACCGCCTACTTGACTTTCACGCTTGTTAACAACGCGACGTACAACGTCAACGACTGTCTCGCGTTCTGTGATGGCGTCGAAGAATGCGGTAACTTACTTCTATAAATATCTTTCCGACGTGTGTGTGAGTCTAATGATCCTTCTGTTCCCTCCATCATCCAGTCTTCGCCAACTTGTATTACGAGTATAACAACCCAGGCCTTGAACAGGCATCGTCAAACTTGAAGTGTGCTGTTTATGCCGACACTCACACCGCTGCCGAGAAGCTCAATTTTGGAGGCCAACAACTCGCGCCTCCCCCAGCCGGTCTCACATTTGTTCAACAGAGTAGCGGATTTTCTTCCAAAACTCTTGTCGACCCCCCTACCCCCGAGGGCTACGAACTAGTCTTCGGTCCCACCAACGGTGCCAACAACGCTCCTGGGGTAAGTTTAATGACCTGAAATAATGAGAACCTTTATTGAACTTTGATGAAGTACATGGGCTTTGCCTTCCTTGACCGATACGATGTTGAGGCCTGCGCTCAGCAGTGCAACACTCGCGGTGCCGATGGACAAGGCGGTGCCTGCCAGTACTTCAACATCTGGCGTGCTGTTGTTAACGGTAATCCAACAACTTACACTTGCAGCATGGTTCGTTCTCTCTCTTTATTTTAAAGCAAGAATTAAAGAAGGCTCATACAAATCGTCTACAGTACTTTATCGTCGCTGATGAATCCTCCGCCGTCAACACCGGCCAAGGCGACCTCAAGGTCACCTTCTCTCGTGGTTACAAACGCAAAAACTTCATCGTCGACGGTGGATTCGAAGGTTTCAACGAGTGCGACGACTTCTGCTTCGACACCCAGGACGCCAACTGGATCGGGACCAGCTCTGCAGGTGGAGTTGATGATGCCACCATCTTCTTCTTCCAGCCTTTCGCACACAGCGGCAACGCCGTAGCCCTTCTCGGATCCGCCTCAGGTGCTGATGCCCTCCCTGGAACCCTCACCGTTGCCAAGCCACTCGCCACTGTCGCCGGCAAGCAATATCAGATCACCTTCTTCCAGGCCAGTTCCTTCGCACCTCCGGCTCAAGAAGCCGCCGCGTTCATCGATGTCGTCTGGAACGGTGTTGTTCAAACCACCATCCGACCCGGGTTCGCCAACTTTGAGATCTTCCAGGTCACTGTCACTGCCCAAGGAAACGATGTCCTCGCTTTCCACGGTGGAGCTGCCCCCGCCTGGTCGTTCATCGATGATGTTACAGTCTTCCAGCTCTAATTAAGTATTCTCCCCTCGTAACAGCTCTACTATTTTGCCTTGCTTTTGATACTGTTTGCTGCTATATTGGTCTCTTCTTTATTCTTGGGGCGCCGGTATTTAAGCGGGAAACGAACATTTAGGTTCTCTGTGTCCTTAATTACTGTAATTATACAAGAAAATCTACATAAAAATTCTTTTTCTCTTTCAATCAGCTCCTTCAACCATCGGTCTAAAGATCCACACCTCGTCAGGCTTTCTGTCTGATTCCTAATTTTCATTTTTTCTTCAAAGTTCCTCCTCACTTGGAGGCCTCGATCTCGGTCGGCAGATATCTATCACCGTTTCCTCTTCCCTTGGGTGACCACTCGCTGCTTGTAGGTCTGTCAATCTATCCGTCCAGCCTGTATTCCCCGTGTCTTGTGATGTGTATACACGAATATGCAATACAACTCGGCTCGTCAGCATCGAGTGGACACAGCGAGTTACTCTAAAATAACGGTTAATCAAAAGAAAACATGACCAAGAACGATGAGCCGTATGTCCGAACTGTAGGAAAAACGTACGTTGTCAAGATCTGCTGGTACCCGGGCTAATGGTCCAGCTGGTGATCAGATGGAATTTTTTCATGTCGGCAAGGGTAAACTTACGGGAAGAACCTTGATCACGATGATGTTGACCATTGTCAACACTTGCGAAAAATCAGTGGTTCTTAGCTTTCAAACACGCATGTCGTGAACCCCATGACCCACCAAAAAGATACAAATAATAAATTACACCTGTGAAATCCGTGAGTCAAGTGGGTTTCAGAAGCGCCGGAAGATGGACTCGAACGGGAGACGCTCACCGTCCCGATAGATGGCGTTCAACAGGGCCGTATTTCCGCCAGCTTTATCTTTAGGTCATTGCACAATTTTAGAGGCAAATCGAACCAACTGGAGGTGAAATTTACTCACATGCCTTTAAACCAGGTATGATCATGAGGAAAAGGACGACTAAAACGGATGAGCAAATTCATACATAGGATTCAGGCACAGGACAATCGGATTGGAAAACCGACTCACAGAAATCCCAAAACATAAAAATGGCCCACACGTAGATCAATAGCTGATCTGCCCCGGCAACAAGGCAGCCCTGGAAGCTGGGATAAGGTCGATCTGCAACTGTAAATCGGGGTGAGAAATGAAAGTGATTCGAATCTTAAGCCGCGGCTCATCTTACACTTGAGCGACCTCAGAAAAATGGTCAAGAGGGCTATGTCTGGGGACCAAACGACTACAAAAAGTATTGGTAAAATCAATGTTAGATACCGATTTTGATACCAAACGGCCCATGTCCTTAGTGTTAGGATGACTGTTGTAGTACTGCCCGTGAATTGATGCTTGTTAAATCAATGTGATCTCTACTCACTTTCACAAATCGCGGATGCGAAGACCATCAGAGCTAGATACCAATGTAACGATCGAATCAGATCTTTTTCAGATTGCCTGTAACCAGTGCCTCACTTGCTAAAACGACGTAGATGTGCTTGCATTGGCCCGAGCTGAGAACAGCAAAGTCATCTATTATACCAAACACCCATGAGCAGCTCAATCAAAAAATTGAAGGATGATGCAACTTACGGTAAATCCCCAAGAAAACGGTATCCACAAATGGCATGTATCGTTGGAAGAGATACAGAGACTTCATGATATTCCATCTTGATGGCCATACAAGTTCGATTTCCATTCCGAGTGTTATGATATAGTCCCAAAGGAACATCGCCGTACCGGCCACTAGTAGCGTTCAAAGCGCTTATTAACGTGTCGTGGATGTGTTCAAGGGAAGTTGAATGCGCACTATTGAAATACTATCGATGTGATAAGCAGCACTGACGATAATGATATTAATCTAATGGAAACATACTGTCACCAGTCTAGCTATTCTCAGTCCATGGACGAGATCATCCTCCGACATTTTTCTTTCCTCCAGCCAGAGGTCAACGTTGGCGCTGGTCGTTCAGTTCAATTTTGGTAGAAGGAGGGCGGGATCTTGCGGGAAATGAGTGAGATGAAGAGGCCATCCAACTAGGAGAGAAGTTACTAGTACATGGGCGACATGGAAGAAGAGTAACCAGAGTGGGTCGCGGTGTGATTTAAAGGCCTTTGGTTAGGCGCTTGGGGATATGTAAGAGCACCGGATTGAGTGCCGGGCGGGCGGCTGACTCCGCGTCTGAAATTAGCCCTGCTCTTGGTTGCGGAGGTTGGAAAAGGATCAAGCCTTGGTCGCTCTATGCATCATTTGCCACTGATACTGGGCTGTTTAAGGCCGATGTAACCAGGCTGTTAAGCGGTACTAGGGCCTGCGGGGGCACCAGCTACGACGGGTGATGGTTTAAATCACCATTGGTATAATGAATTAAAAGTCACTTCTCTCCGACGGCGTTTACCCGACCCCAGGAGTAAATTTATCTTCTTTTCATATGTCTCTGCACATCTTACTGATCTGATATTCGTATAAGTATAGATCTTCTCTACATAGAATTCGGTGGACCGAGTCAAGAACTCACTAATGAGATTTGAAAGCCCATACGGAAAAGCCCCCTAATGACAAAAGAGAAGAACACAGCAGCTGATCCTACTCTGACGGGAGGCGCCATTATCAGCCTGTTCCCGAAAAGATTGGAGAGAGAGTATCTGAGCACGTCCTCGAAATTTCGACAAAGATACAGGAGGTGCTTGCCAGATGATAGATCCTCCATGATAATTTGCCGAAAATGAAACCGTCTGTACGCATCATCATTTCAGCGAGCAAGCATTTTCACGGATGCTTCTATTCTTGCTCCTCAGCGATTTTTAGATCCTTTTTTTTTTTTCGAAGCATCAAGAAATCGTTTTTCTCGAGTTCGTCGGCTTGCTTGGTTCATCAAATGCTCTCGGTGTGGAGAGGGTCGTCCGCGCAAATAGGAAGAATGAGCCAAAAATGCCGAGGGTTTGTGTGTGACATCACTAGACGCGGATTTCCTCTCAGAATTGAGGTCCAACTTCTAGTTTTCCATTCGTTCCAAAGGGCATTTGTTGGTTAGAGCCTGCACCGCGACACCTGCATGCTCTTCATCAGAAGTGGGAAGGGAAAACCTTTGAACTCGAAAAAAAAAAAAAAAAAAAAAAAAAAACCCAGGGGGTAGGGGCGGTGAGGACGCGGGCGGGGAATCGGGAGCAACAGTTAGCTGAAATTTCGCTGGGGA
>JAHXRV010007884.1:0-92996 GCA_019904355.1 Psilocybe tampanensis | reverse complement strand
TGTCTTCTCGCGGTTGGGTCCCCATAAGAAACCCCCCGTCACGGGCGTGAGGGTAGGCCTGTCTCCCTCCCCTCATCCCGAGAGCAATAATGACACCTTACGGTTTTGATGGTCACGCACCAGTTGTCCACTCGCCTGGTGTGGATTGTCTCGCCGGTTCAGTGTCATATTGCTGTTTAAGGTTTTACCGACAGGTGCTCTCGCAATGAGACCATATTTTTAAGCCCGTTGGGCTTTCATGGAGTCGGTAACAGTAATAGATAGAAGCTAGATCCCTGTGACAGGCCCATCAATAGTAGTTCGAAAGGACCGACTTTGATGCAGAAAGGTGTATTTGACAATGTATGTAGTATGTACTTTACATCTGTAATTGAGGAGAGGTAATACTCTGTACGGCTAAGTAGTATAGTAGATATCAGTTTTCGAGAAGGTGCGTAAAACGTGGAACACATAAGCAGCAAAAGCAGTTGTCAAGGATTGGTACTTAAGAAAGTTACGGAGATTGTCATAAGGGTCAGGGAGAACGACACTCCAGTTTTGTTCCGGTACCAACTCTGTTGCCTTACGTATCAGTAGAGTTCTTTTGATTCTGAGAGGGAGAGGGACATGATCGCAAAGTAGGATCGCATGGGGCTCCACATTCACCTACAGATGCGATTGGCTCTCGGAATTTTGGGTCTCGTTCTCGTTTGAGTGTGGAAAACATACGCGGCAAAGGGCCTCTTCAAGTAACGCGTCCCAGTAAAACACGAGCGGCGATGCTGTTGATACTGCCCAAGACATCCAGGTGGCCCAGACCTTAGTCGGGTCGAGAGCATGACAACAATGTCAGACATGACCGAGTCCGCAGGGCATTCCACTGCAGAAAGGCTTCGACATCAGATATCCATAAGTGGACATACAACATGTCATATAAGACATTTGAGAGTACAGGGTCAGGGGAGGGAATGGGGATGAATGGACAGAAATCCCCCATCTGTTGGGCGCAAGTCTGAAGCTGAAGGCCAATAGTCAAGGGGAGAAAAGATCCCATATAATAAGAGCCAGAAAAAGAGAAAACGAAAACTTGGACTGAGAGGGACAAGGAAATGGAATTGAAGCATTTTCCTCCCCAGAAACGGGGAGAATTGAGAGGGACGCGAAGCAGCGACACGGATGTCCCAATAATTGTTCTCCTCCCCGAAGGCGGGAGATGGACAGGAATGTTCTCCTCCCTGCAGGCGAGAGATGGACTCGAAAATGTTCTCCTCCCCGCAGGCGGGAGATGGACTCGACAATGTTCTCCTCCCCGAAGGCGGGAGATGGAAAGGAATGTTCTCCTCCCCGCAGGCGAGAGATGGACTCGACAATGTTCTCCTCCCCGCAGGCGGGAGACGGTCTCGAGAGGAAAGAAAATCTTTGGCGAGATAGAATCAGCTCGACGATATCATTAATTTATACTCACCTTCCTGAGTTCATGGAGGTATAGCGTGTGTCGAGCAGTGTTGGGAGGCCTATTTCCTGTAGGTCTCTCATCGTTGTGCACGGGTGCTGCCTTGACCATCAGACACAACGTGACCCGGCCCGTTCTACCCGAAAGCAAAACTATTAACTTTCTTGAGACAACTTGAACCACCTTTTGATCTTCCATGGACGATGAAATAGACACTGTTGCCTCACAACTTGGCGAAGATCTCATCAACAAAATTCTTGAAAATGAACCAGTGAATGTCATTCTATCGGCCTTAGAGTCAGGAGCACCCATCTGGTATCAAAATGCTTCTGAGGGTATCTCTGTACTCCATGCGGCGGCCTACACCCGGAATCTCGATGTGATGAATCTCCTCATTGCTCAAGGAGCCGTGTGGAATGCTGGTATGATTATATTATGCGCAGAGATTTTGCCCTTCGCACTGACTCTCTTCCCCCCTTATATTTGTAGTTGATCATTCAAAAAACACTGCGGGGGACATTTGTCTGTCCTTTAATGATCATACAATGTATAAAACTATTCGAGACGCAGGAATTCGCTCAGGTGCATCTCAAGACAAAAGTGTCTTTCAAAGCTTATCGGTTACTGAGTTGATATAGAACTGCTTCTGGGATTACTCGAGAAAAAGCCTTTGGCCGACCCAGCTTCATTAATCCTTCGAAATACCGACGAAACTGCAACTGGATCTTCCGATTCTTTTCTGCAATCTCCGCTGAAGTATACTATCGATGAAAACGGTCAGGATATCTGCATGTTGAGCGTAGATGGTGAGGAAGTTGGAGTTATGATGGGTTGGGAAAGAGGTATTATGAGCGAGACTGTCCGCAAATTATGCGACGAACATCCCAACTCTTCAGAGCTGAGGATTTTGAATGTTGGATTTGGTCTAGGCATTGTAAGATCTCCAGTTCTATTATCACTTGCCACATCGCTGATGCCTTTCGCAGATCGATGGACTTTTCCAAAGCCTTCCTTGCACACCCTCGAAACACGTCATTATTGAAGCGCATCCGGACGTCCTCAAGTTTATGCGGGACAGAGGCTGGTATGAAAAGAAGGGTGTCACAATCTTGGAAGGACGTTGGCAAGACTTCATCGACAAGGAAGAACTCTTCGGCTCTGGAGGCTTTGATGTCATCTACACAGATACTTTCTCAGAGAACTACGACGCTCTTCATCAATTCTTCGAACATCTGCCCGACCTAATGGCAGATGGCAATTCCCGATTTAGCTTTTTCAATGGTCTAGGGGCAACAAGTACGACTTGCACATCCTTCTTGTTTATCTATGAGCCTGACGAAACGTTTTAGATGCATTTTTCTACGATATTTATACCCATATCTCCGAGATACATCTCAGTGAAATAGGCTTGGGCGTGACTTGGTCTGATGTCGATGTCAGTTTTGAGGAGAAAGAAGGAAGATGGGGGGAAACGCGCGAATATTTTTCTTTGCCACTATATAGGCTTCCCATCAGTACAATGAAGCTGGCATAACTTGCCAAAGCGTGGATAAATGCATAGAATCTATAGATTTAGAATTTAAATCTTCGTGCCCAGTGGAATAGGTTTATCCATTTGAGTGCCCCTAAGAACCAAATGTTTGGCTAAGCAGCGTACCAACTTTGATCATGAATACGTTCCTTTCCCTTTCGACCCACGACTCACCCACGCGCTCAACACGCGCTGATTACCGTCCAGAATCCAGAATCGTTCGCTCGCCCACATACTACCGAGAGAATCTTTTGAAATAAGTCAGTTATGACAATAAATAGTCTTTATATCTACGACCGGTATGACATTGCCTGAGTAATGGATATATCGGGGACGCACTGACAACTATTTGGCATAGACATTGCATTTGCGTTTACTATCAAGACTGGCATCGTACCAAACGACCTAAACCAGCCGTCGAAGGGGGGATCCTTCCAGCAGTTTCTCAGGCCGTTTCTGCTGCCCAACCTCTACCAACAGATGGCGTTTCGGGATTGTCATCTGCGTTTAGCAGTCCTCGAAATACTCTTTCATCCTCCACTGGCATTGTGGTAGCAATGAACGAAGGCATGAATCAGTTACCCAACACCCCACAATTGCAAATGTCAGGATCAAGTCCAACATCTTCCACAGGATTGCCTTTCGACGAAGAGGCGAAATTGGTCTACGGTGTCGTCATCTCGTTGAGGAACATGATCAAGAAATTATCTGGCAGGCAAGTCCGCTCCCGACCAAACCTCTCTGTCAACTCATTTTTTTCTTTTCCTTTTTTGTTTTTTGAGACAGAGATGAACAGTTTGTAAATTATCGGACTTCAGCATACAAACTACACCTATTTGAGACGATTTCTGGCTACAAATTCGTGATGCTCAGTGACCCGAAGACGGATTCTTTGCGCTTTGTGTTACGCCAAATATACGTTGGCCCATTCCTAGAATACGTCGTCAGGAATCCCCTTGTCAAAATGGATTCACGAGAACAAGGAATCGACAACGAATATTTCCGGGCAAGTGTAGACAGACTAATAAGGGGGCTCTCTGTGTTTGCGTAGGTCTGAAAAACATCTTACATACCCGAAAATTGAAGGCCTCTATATTACCGTTAAACGATATATACTAAAAAGTAAGATCTAAGGTCCTACTCATACTGGTACGTCAGTCTGCCTCCACTTCCTTTGTCTCATATTGCTGCCTGAGTGACTTGAGCAGCGAGACCTTGATTTCACGTTCCGGTGCACTACCCTCCTGTCCATCCCCATCCCCGGCTACGGCCTCGTCAAGAGCTAACTTGGTTTCTCCTAAACGAAGCATATCTTCTTCAATCGTTCCCCTAGATATCAGTTTAACGACTTCAACATCTCTCTTCTGACCTATGCGATAGGCTCGATCCTGTGCTTGACGATCATTGTGCGGGTTAAAATCTTGGTCAAACCTTCGAAAAGAAAATCAGGAAAAGCCGGAGGAAGGTTGAAGCAAGAGGCATACATGATTACAACTGATGCCGCAGTCAGATTGATCCCCATACCTATTGTGGCCTCGGATGTCAGAATGAAAGGACGGAAAATCAAAGTTTGATATTTACCCCCAGCTTTTGTTGAGAGGAGAAATACAGGGATCGAATCGTCTTCTGTGAATTCATCAACCAAAGTTTGTCGAACATCCACCGGGGTGCTGCCGGTCAAAACCAGGAATTTAGTATGTTGCGCCTTGAGTATAGCTTGTAAAATATCCAAGATTTGTGTAAACTGCAATTCAAATTGGGCAAAAGTCTTTGATGAAAAGGAGAGATGATTTCACGCACTTGAGAGAATATCAAGACCTTTCGGCCCTCCTTCTGATACCGTTCAAGTAAACCAAGAAGTACTTGGACCTTTCCTGCATCGATGTAGCAAGATTGGTCTAGGAGATATTTTTGAGTCGACTATGGTATGATCAGAACCAGCATACCAGATATGAAACCAAGTACAAACTTTGTAGGTCGCACAGAACATTTGAAGCTCCGAGTCAGTCATCACAGACATGTCTTCTTTGACGAGATCGTACAGAGCACCCCGTTTTTTGTATTCGGGTTCTTTCAAGAGTTGTTTTGCGATGCGAGACAAAGTAGCATCGGTAAACCTAGTCCTGAAAAGCATAGGATGCGATGAAGCTTTCCGAAGATCCATCAAAACATTGGAACTGTTCTCTGCATATGTTTTGTCTTTGGGACGGGCTTTCTTCGAGGGTTTAGTGGAGCTTGAGTTGCTTTGCTCATCTTCGTCTTCGAGTATTGTCTTGCGAGAACGTTGTAGGGTATCGCGGTAGATGGTCTGTTGAACTTCAGTCATTTCACACCACTCTATGCGCTCGGTTTTCTTGGGTAGATCTTTCAGAACCTTCCATATAAATCAGTGATGAACCTCACGGAGAACTATAATGAAAATGGTACTTGGTCTTTTCTTCGACGTAAAACAAACGGTGTCATCATTTTTTTTGCTCGTGAAATTCGTTCCTGCGAAAGGAGTGTGACTTTGGTGTCTCCTTTTACCTTGAAAATAGTACGAAGAGTGTCGATCGAGCCGGCAAATTGGTCCGGCAATATGAAATTTAACAAAGACTAGGTTGGGAGACAATTAATCAAGGTCAACGGTGGCGTAATTGTATAACACACCACAAGCTCCTGCAAGTTGTTCTGTAGGGGTGTGCCAGTTAATAGGAGTCGCCAATTCGAGCCGAATTTCAACAGGGTTTGGTATCGTTGAGATTGGAAATTCTTCAGGACATGTCCTTCATCATAAACACAACACTAGAGTGGGTTAGACTTCAAAGCTTTGAATATAGAAAGGCATCTCACATCCCACTCAATCTTGCGGAAAAATTTGCGATCGCGCTCGTCTCCTTGGGCCAGGTTATACGTTGTGATAAGAACCTCCCATCCTTCAGAAGTCTTGCTTTGACATCTTTGGGAGTTGAGTAAGATGTCACGGAGGTACGGTCGATCATTCTTGTCGGCGTAGTATGTTTGAATGGCAATGGAAGGGGCGAAGCGGGCAAATTCCCGACACCAATTTTCCAATGTCGATGACCTAGATGAGGTAAATGACAACCCTGAAGGTTCAAAGTTCATCAAAAACGTACGGAACCACGATCAAATGCGGTCCAGGCTTCCCTTGTTCCTTGAGATAGGCGAGGAAACTGATAACTTGTATAGTCTTCCCAAGACCTAAGGGAGGTTAGCACAAAAAGAATAAGTCGACCGTGATCATACGTGCCCATTTCATCTGCTAGGATACAGCTCAAACCACGAAGGTAAAGTAGATTAAGCCAATTGACGCCGAGGAGTTGGTATTCCTTCAAGACAATATGATCGGGCAATAATTTGGGTTGACTTGTCAGATAATTTTGAGCTTTGCGATGATTCAGAGGCTTCAGCGACACCAGACTAATCGAACCGTCGTCAACTATCCCCCCGTTTGTTTGAGCTTTACCAGGGATCCAAGAATCAATGGTAGCACGTAGGGTGGATCCAATCTTCTCGCAGCTCTCTAAAACATTGTCCACAGAGCCATAGCCTTTCAACATATCTGTACAGTCCTCAAACATTCGAGGGCTGATACCAGTTGGTCCAGCTTTCTTCTTTCCTTGTCCCAGCTTTGTTCGAATATCTTCCGGCGAAGAAAATGGCCTGAGATTGATGATAGCCTGAGCCTGTTCAACTGTGCAGCCTATACATGGAACACAATTAAGTTGATCATGAATGGTTCGGAGGTCATGAAGATACACACCTGTAAGTTCTTGGAGGGCATCAGATCCTGAAGTGTTCAAATAGTCCAAGGCTCGTTTCTCATATGTAGATTCCAGAGGAGGGTGGTCGACCTTCTCGTTCTCACTGTCAAGCTCGTCGGCAGGAGCCTCCTCGTCGGAATCAAGTACGTGTTTTTTGATGCGTCTTCGCTGAGGCTGTCTGATGGCAGGGGTTAAAGGAGACAAGGGCGCAGCTGGCGGTGTTGTGAGATCAACAACCGGTCTGGTGGAAGAGGGTGTTGACGGTGGTTTCGGGTCAAGGATTGTGCGGTGAGCGTAGATCAGGGATCTTTTGCCTTTCTCCTTGTCGGCAGCCCGCTGAGCTTTGGTGGCTTCATCGATTTCTTTGACTCGGCCCAAGCTCTCTTTTTCCGCTGTTGAGGGCATCGATGGGGACGGCGCCCAAGTAGGATCGTTTAAAAAGGCATCGGCCTTATTCTTATCGCAATTAGCCTGTGTCCAAGCTGCACGAAGCCTCACAGGGTCAGCCCCAGGATATGTCATCATGAACATGTTGAATTTTTTTCTGTCGTCAGACTCGGGCGTAGACAGGACAACATCAGGAGAAGGACTAGGCCTGCTCTTCATGAGACGAGGCTTCGAAGGACCAGCAAGTATTCTTGCGGGGTCTGGCAGAGAGTCTTCAGATGATATCGACATAGAGTCAGCGCTGATCGCAGAAAAATGACGTCGTTTCCCGATACGTTGAATTTCTGGAGATGGCGTTGAGTCGAGGATATTAGACGCGTCGTCGGATCGGCCTCGATTGATCTTTTTGCGAGGGGGGCCTTCCTCGTGATTTGACAGCTCATCGTCTTGTATTGGACGACGCGAAGACGCGTGTCGTGGGGCTGCATGAGAGCCGAACCCGCTGGGGGCACTCAAGGTGTCAAAAGCAAGGCTACTGTTGTGCCATGGATCTCTGTGGCTTGAATTTGACGACGACGCCACTGCTTGATTTGGGGAGCTGGCGGAAGGATGATACAGTCTTGAACTGGAACTTCCATTGGAGAGAGGGCTTGAATTGGGGACAAGGACGTTGGGAGGGGAGGAGTGACTATTGGGGAAAAAACGAGATGGCCCACTCGCATCTCGGGACTGTGCTGGCGGCGCATTACGGTGATGAGGCTGACTTGAGGGGTCCGAATGGTTCAAGTTTGATGTCGAGGCTACCTGTATACGATTTGATTGACGACTTTTATTGAATTTGAGCTGCTCCAAGGCAAGCCTCTAAAGAAAAGTATGTCAGTAAAGAGGCTTGTTGGTTAGATTTTACGAGAGAACTCCTGCCTTGTTCTCTGCCTTTAAATTAGAAGCTGAAGCCGAATACATGAGAAACAGATGAAATGGGGTAGCCAAGATGAAGAGGATGAAGAGAGGGATGTTGAAGGTGATGGTGCCCAGCAAAGGAAGAGGGGTCGATTTAACGTGTTGTAGTCGGAGAGTCAAATCAGTCAATAACAAGTAACTAGTAACGCTTAGAATAGCATCAGTTGTGTATATGTACAAATACTAAAACTCATACTTTCAAGTTGCACACTAGGCTGCTCAGACCTTCAAAGTTCAGGGCTTCAAAATACCAAGTTTATCATAATATTCTGTCAGTGGCAAGTTACTGATATAGCTCATAATCAACGGGTTGGTATATTATTATAAGTGATGGTAATGGAGCGGAGAGTTTTGTCGTTTAATATCCTTGAATATAAATGTCCGTTGTTGTATGGCCCATGGGCTGTTGTGAAAGGAGGACGAAAGACCTTTCTTGACGAAAACAACAGCCAGTGTATGAAGGAAGATTTAAGAGACTCTATGTCAGCAGTGTGACAAATGATGTTGGATGGTGTCACGCTCTCCAAGACTTGTCATGATCAGAGAGCGCCTGTTTGAGCGCAACCTCTTCCGCAGCTTTCACCCTGCTCCCCCTCTCTTCCTATTGCCCCAACACATACTTGCTTAGTGGCCTCATATAGTCTCTTTCAACATGGCTGGACCACCTCCACTCATCATATTGCTCCTTGCATCAGCCATAACTCTCGCCGTATTTGTGCCTCTTACCGGAATTCTAGTTCGTTTCAGAGCGAATTATAATCCCAAAGGACTCCAGCTAGACTCCGAAGGTGGTGCCGCCCCACATACTGGACCTGTCGTCCATTCGTATTTTGGCATGATGGCTCGTGTATACAAGCTCGAGGTACGCTTGGTCCAGTGAGGGATCTGAAATGCTCGTTTAGCTCAGCATCACACTAGGGTTGGCCTGGCCTTTACAAGGGACTAAGTGAGTAGAAGGCTCAATTGTGTCCCATCAATCCTGTACGACTTATCTTTTCATTCATTCTCAAACAGTGCCAACTGCCCTGAGCACGTTCGCGATCAGTCTCGTCATTCTCTTCGCCGTTGACACCTCGAGACCGCGTCATGGAAAATACAGAGCACCCGAGACTGGCGTACTGGTGAGAGAGCTATTAAAACCACCAGTCAGTAACATTTGACCCAGACCGAGCTTTAGGGGACTCTGTTCTACAGCCTCACTATGTTAATCATATCACTGCCAACCTCCATCATAACCTATCGGTATGTAATTGTATTGAGACCGAGCTACTAATTCTTACATTCATGACGTGCAACAGATCAATAACGACTCCCCACAAACTATCCTATTTCAATGTTGCAGCATCTCTTCGAATTCTCTTAACACCAACTGAGCGTCGACGCCCTTGGATCTTATATCTGACTCCCGGGCTGATGGCCGCCGAAGCATTGCATGTCTGCATTGTCGTGTTATTCCTAGGTCCAATTCGGCGTTTACTTCTTCCTGGACTATCCGAGCCGGGTATCACGCCAGGCGAGATATCAACGGTCAAATTGATCATCTACTTGATCATCTTCTGTTTCTCGGTCACGGTTTTGGCCCCTTTAGAAGTTATTGCCACAAGGCTTGCGATTCAAAGAAATCATGCATCTGCTGAATACAATTCAGTTTCACAAGAAGTGGAAGGTGACGGAGAAGACACTGTTGAGTTTTCTGGTGCAGATGAAGATGTTATTGGGTGAGTTTGAACCACCGATTTATTTATCCCTTTTCTAATTTACACATGAAGGTTGAGAAATGAAGGTGATCCCTACCTTGGCCTCGTTGACTGTGCCAAAAGAATAATCGACGAGGAGGGGTATATGACGCTTTATCGCGCATGGTGGGTTACAATGTTGGGCGGATTAGGCAGCTCGTTCGTATGATTGTCAACATGTTTCCTTCGATTGTGATGACTCTACTTTTGTAAGTGCTATACTGTGGCATTCAATTAAATTTTACACCCAAGAATCATAACCGAAAGTCTCGATTTGGCGTCGAGGATACAGCTTCCACACCGAGGCTGCGTTATCATGAAGCCATCTCCTATTCACTTGACGGAAAAGTGCACCCGGGACTTATTGCGCTGCGCATCCCGCACCTCATTCTCATGAATCTGGTGTCTGGTGGCGTGTATCTTCAGTTGATTGGATGCATCGTCCCCAGGGGCGTTACATAACCGCGACACCCTCACAGACACCATCACTACCTATTTTAAACATCCTATTCAATGAGTACGTGGTATGTTGTGGCTCACAGAACCATATGATGCGCAGTCGTGTCGGTGTCCTATTCCTATTAGAAACTTCGCAAAAACTGCCTGGTTACGAGTCTACTGTGCGTATGCGAAGTTCATCCTGGTGAAAATTGAATCAAATTGTACAGTAGGTTCTCTTGATTTCAGTCAATACGATTGCGTGGATTCTGACAAGAGAGCGAGGGCCAGACCAATACGACGATGTAATTGGTCAAGCCAATTAGCCAATGACGATCTTGGCTATTGTTAGCGACCATCTGTCGGAAGCTGCAGTGAACAGGTGAACGTTGGCCTTGTCGCTGTATGTCTACACACGAGGGTTGGGGACCTGGGGTGTTGAGATTGCATAACCAGTGCTACTTGCGCATTCACAAAATCAGATTAATGTCCTTTAGTAAATTGGAACTTCTCTTTTTCGGTTTGGTGATCTCACAGTGGTTGGCCCGTTGAGTACCTATGTACAAAAATTTGGCAAAAAATTTGACCAAAACCTGATGCCAAGTGAGCACAGCTTGACGTGAACTTCTAACTACCTTTCAGAGATAGGTAATGTAAACTTCTTTCTCCGAGTCTCCGATTCTTATAAAACGGTTTTTACGACATGGCATTGGTCTCTGAAAGATCTGAACCGATTCATTATCAGTGGTAAAACATGCCATCGTCACCCTTTGCGCACAATCGGGGTAAAGCAATACACAATTTACCGGTCCTCGGTTTGTTTCCGAAACGGACAATTGATCCCATTTACAAAGTTTATTTAATGAACACTTGCCAAGCCTCAAAGTCAAAAACGCCACCTACGTATGAGTAAATTTCAAGGAGCTCACTCACAGTCACTCACCTGAGGATTGGCACTGTCAGGATCGCCAAGGGATCGCAGACAAGTCCTTACTGGAGCCAACCCTGAGCATATCTGGTCAACGAGCACCTCGACAAGAAGACTTCTTCTGGACCACCTTCTTGAGATCATCCCTCCTTTTCTGAGAAAAGTCCATGTGTACAAAGTTGGACCGTGGGTCCCTTAGGATTACTCGTCAAACAAACGTTCCAAAGTCTTTGGATATTCTGGATTCCCCGAAGTCACGAATCGGGAGTTATAATACACCAGCCACCTCGACACTATTTTGAGTATCCACGCTCATTCTTAAGTCTAATTTGTGTAATAATAATTATGTTACTTGCACTGTTCACAACGATCCTGAGAGGATTGACGTTTAAAATCGCGGATGTTCTTTGAGTCTTTGAACCGGTGGGGTGTCCCCCTGTATTCTGGCAGCTACGGAACATGGATAACAATTAAATGATTGCTCGGGCTTATCACCTCCTACGAGTATTATAATGATCCCATGCCTATCCGACTGGAGGAGGTAAGAACTGTGGCTACGATGGGAAAGTTCTTTTCAGATTATCTCATATCACCTTCATTCTCACGCAATGCCATCTTCTACCATTGAGTTCGCGGAATTTTTGGATTGCAGGATTCACTGCTATATGTAGATTCTCTGATACCTTATCTTGGGGAGGTCCTGTCATTTCAGTCGAATTCCATCCTTCGATCTGGTAAGGCTGATCGGGGACGCCAAGAGATATTTGAACCAGTACAAATACCACTGGCCCCATTCCGTTCGATTACCTTTGCCCAACAATCCTTTTCACTTAATTGAATCCATCGTTACCTTTACACTATGTCAACAGAAAACGCACCTCGCAAGAAGAAGATTGCTTCCGACTCTACACCTGTACCTGACGGTGATCACCGCAAGAGGTAATTATACATTATTGATGTTGCTGCTTGACTTTGTCTTATTCCTCCAGGCGCCGTAACAGGACAACCCAATCGTGTTTAAATTGCCATACATCAAAGAGAATGGTGAGCGTGTCAGCTTTCATACCGGGAGGAACGTTGTTATACTCATTCAACGTTCAATGATTAGTGCGACAGAAAGCGCCCAGCCTGTGCTCGTTGCACACAGCTTGGTCTGGTCAGTACTCGAAATGTCGGAGGTCAAATATAATCTCATACCTCCCCTGCAGACGGGACTGTGTGTGTATGAAGTAGACGACCCACGCCAGAGAACGGACGCTCAAGACGAGAGCTCCCGGTTGATCAAACGGGTCGCCGAGCTCGAAGGCGTCATTCGGGAGGTATGTCATCGTGTTTCTTCAACGTATCGGTACTCACTACAGAATAAAGTTGAAGAACAAGCCTCATCCAAGGTGGTCTCAGTCACAAACACAAGGGAGTGATGAGTCGAGTTCATCAAACGCACCCTCTCCCCCGATGTCTTCATGTTCGGAAAAGGGGGATGCATCACCTCTAATGGATTCTCCGTGCCAATCGACACTACCTTATTCTCTTCATTTACTTCCTCCTCAGGTGGGCTTTGAGCAACACAGAAAGTCGCCATACCTCATCTCCCCACTGGAGAGCCCCTCGCCTGGCCTGATGACCCCGACCGACGAAATACCCTTTGTGCCTGCCGGTATTGCGGGTCAAGGAACTGCTCAAGACTATGATCTTACATCCATGGTCTGGGATTATCCTGGCATTATTGGACTCAACGACAATGTGTTCACACCAATGGGAGACAGTAGCCTGGCAATTAAACACAACCCAACGAATGTTTGCGCCTGCATTCACGAACCAGCAAGCTATAATACCATGCTGGAACTCTCAATCCGACTGCGAAAGGCGTCAGACATCCTTGGGCAGTCATCTATTCACCACCACGCAGGCCCTTGTCACTTGCACCAGCGGATCTCTGAGCTAGATTCTTATACGATGTGAGGACATTGGTTCTTTCTCTCATAGCAATCACTGAACCCTTTTTCAGAAATGCACTCAGCGACGTACCAACCAGCCAGCGTCCAATGGGGGGGCTAGACCGCGCTGGGTTTTTCCCCTCACAGATGTATCCGCAAAGACCAGCAGCAGCGCTGAGACTCCCTCCAGCGAACAGGAGGGGTCCATGGGACTTGATCCCTCCAACCCCAAGTGTCAATTCCCCAGTCCAGGTCGATGATTCGTTCATGTCATGGGAGCCACCTCGAAGGTCTTAACTTACGAAGTATCTGTGTTATTCCCATGGTTAAGTAGCATGATTAGACTAGTAGAATTTCGCAGATACGTTTTCCAGATTAGGAGATCGAGGATGTATTTCACATAAATACCGAAAAGGCTATCTTTGTCCTATTTCTGGCAAGCGGCTACCATGTTCTATAAATAGATTCGATCCAAATAGATGTC
Source organism: Psilocybe tampanensis (assembly GCA_019904355.1). Lineage (NCBI taxonomy): Eukaryota > Fungi > Basidiomycota > Agaricomycetes > Agaricales > Agrocybaceae > Psilocybe > Psilocybe tampanensis. The sequence goes on along the minus strand of JAHXRV010007884.1, from coordinate 79,399 downwards.
CTCGTCCGTTCGGTATATCCCGCTAAACCCACCCCTCTCAATTCCTCCACCAAGGATTGTAAAGCAATGTTGATATATGAGGACAGCTTCATATATAATGTTAGTTAAGGCTTTGAGTAACGGACTAGACTACCTTAATCCGTATCAATGCCCACTTCAAGGTCGTGGATGTAAATGGCTCTCATGGTAGAGCTCTCAGTAAGGCTTGGCACAGTGCTCTTTCCATTCACCCATCCATGGGTCAATCTAAGAATAAGCTGTCCAGTCCAAAATATTCGAAAGACTTATTTGCAGCTCTTCCATTTCGAATATGATAGAAGAAACCATAGGTACTACGCCAGAAGAGCTACAATACGATTGCACGAGACATCCTCGCGAGATTCCATGGCGTGGAACCCAATATTGGGACAAAACCCACAGTGTCACAGGCTCAGGGGACGAGCTCGGTGTCTTCACGCGGGCAGTTAATCGAGACCGTTACCTCCGTTTACACGCTTCCAAAAAACGGAATTTCTATCAGTCGGAGCAACACTACTGTTTAATTTCGCGATTAGGGCTAAGAAAGTTGAAGTGAATCTAGGTTCAACACCCACATCATAAATGAGAGGAAGTGCAGCAATTTTGACACTCTGACCTCCCCAGCGGCATGGGAGTCTTTCAAGCATGAGAGGAAAAGAGTGCCAAGGCCTATCAGTGCCCATCTCGAGTATTCTATTTGTCTCGGCTGTCAGAATATGTGGTCATTCGACTCGGAGTTTAGAATTAGGATGCCGGTGTCTTTTTATTTTGGCTGTGCAGTGCATACGCAATCGAGCTAATTCATGACAGGATAAATGAAATACAGAGATGTATCTGAAGGAACGACGATCAATTAGCTGTTGATTGAAATTTCCGGGGAATCACAATAGACAATAGAACCCTCGACGAGGCAGTGTTGATACCACGTACTGGGCAGAATTATGGAAAGGATGCTTTCATAGTCTGTGATTTGTGAAGGTAACCTGGCCTAGAAAAGATTCCAAAAACCGTGAAGCGGGTGTGTTTCAAGACGAAGGGCATGGTATTAAAGTTGTTCGTCCATTCGGACAGGCTTAAGTCGACACTTTGCGGCCATGGACGAGATTGTCATTGAAGGCAGAAAGAGAATAAAAAAGGCAGCTGTAGTACGGGCCGTAGTAGAACAAAGTTCAAGTGGAAGGTTCGGTATGCCATCCGGTCATACAGATGATGAAGGCAGAAAAGAATTCTAGTGAATATTCGAGAAGCAGTCAACGAGCATTGTCCCAGACAACACCGACCGTACAAGTCAGGATGTTCAAGTCACCAGTTGTTGAGGCAGAACCAATCCGACGGTTGTTGGGTTATTTCGTAAATTCGGAGGAAGCACAGAAGCAAGTTGAAGCTAAGTGTGGAATAACTTTGAGGAAGAGATTCAAACATGAGCGGCAAATGCCGAGCGTTAGTCAGCACGAAAGGTTGGGTCAGTGTCTGGAGTTGAGTTTGGCCAGTCCCTCTCTTTTGAATCTTTTGCGCTCAATATACAATGGCCTCACATTTGGTGGGTATCAAGTTTCGATGGGGCGTCTTACATATTTCTGAATTCATTTTCTCAGGCAAACATCTTTGGCACAGAACAAGATCGTGTCAATTGCTCATTCTACTACAAGGTATTTTCCTTGGTTTTCAACCTGTCCAACCTATTCTTACCTGCTTTTTGACCTTTGAGATTGGGGCATGCCGACACGGGGATCGTTGCTCTAGGAAACATATCAAGCCACCCTTTTCTCAAACCATTCTCCTCCCAAATGTGTATCACAACCCCGCCCATGATCCAGTTTGCAAGCTCACTCCGAAAGAGCTTCAAGAAGGGTTTGACGCGGTCTACGAAGATCTCTATTGTGAATTAGCAAAGTTTGGTCACTTGTTGGAACTTCACGTACGTCGCCTTCAAACGATATTATTCAACTCATTCATCCCACAAAATCAGGTATGCGACAATGTTGGTGATCACTTAATAGGAAATGTGTATGCGAGATACGAATGGGAAACAGAAGCCCAAGCCGCTGTTGACAGCTGTAACGAGCGGTGGTACGCAGGTCAGTGATTCACAAAACTTTTTACGTTCGGCTAGTTGATGGACATCAACCAAGGACGCCCTCTTTACGCGGAATTGTCCCCTGTCACTGATTTCCGTGAGGCCTGCTGTCGCCAAAATGAAAATGGTGAATGTAACCGAGGAGGGTTTTGCAATTTTATGCATCTTCGACTTGCATCGAAAGATTTAGTTTCCTCACTTCGTGCTGGTCAAAGATTAGAAAGGAGGCTTCATCCCGCCAAAAATGAAGGAGGAGGAGGGGGCTGGGAACCAAGCAAGAGAGAAGGAGGTAGAGGAAGGAGTGCTAGTCCCCCAAGACGCGGTGGAAACCCTGGTGAAGATCGGTGGACTAGAAAGTAACGACTCATGGTGTCATATTGCAGACAATTTCACCAGCGAGTTACCTTATCCCAAAAATTTCATTTCCCAGTCCTTTATGTTATTGTACATCAGCAGCATTGTTCTATTACACCAACCAATTATCACTGCTCCGTGGTTTGGTTTCCCCAGGTATCTCTGGCCATTGCGTAAGGAACCTATGATGCCAATTGAATATTCGAAAGAACGAATGCGACTGGCACCTCAACTAACCTATCAGCAAACGGCCGTATTAGTTTGCCGGACAAAGAGAGAGTCTTGACGCGAGCAAAAGTTTCGACGTAAATCACATAAGGAGCTCGTAAACCGAAAAACTGATGTGATGCATTGTAAACCTCGACATGCTGCATGGCACACTTGAACTTACCTTGTTAATGTAGATGGCAACACAGAGAACAAAACAGGTTCCCGGTCCATTCAAGATCAGGAGGTCCGCGAAATCGGACGACTTTGGATCGAGCAAAGGTTGTAGAGTGAAATGATAAACACAAAAAAGAAGCGATGAAATAGCAGTAAATGGAGTAGTAACGAGTGGTTGGTGAACTTGTCTTGCTCTAGGGATAGAGAGTATTGTATACTGGAAATAATGATTTCAATAAAATCAATGAATTACACATGGTTCAAATACATTTGGTTTTTCTGCAAGGCGGGCTTCAAACTCCACGGCCTTTTTGACACTCAAGTCATCTCCAGATGACACTATATAGGTCCTACGGCTGAATCGCTTTGTATCCAGCGCAGAAACGAGAGATAATGCCTCGCTTGTATGTCCTCCTTGAAATCGATCAGGGATAGAGTCAGAAACTGCACAAAGAGAATGTAGGTACCTGAGCCAAGGAAGACTGCAACAACTTTGCTGTCAATTTTTTCAATACGGCGAGTCGGCTTTTGAGAAGATTTCGGAAGGATAACGAAAATGCGGTAAGCAGCCAGGAATGCAGCAAGTAGGATGAATTGTGAGAACATCGTGTTTCACGAAGGCAAGGAGAGAGATTAATGTGTCCAAACTTGGTACCCAAAGCGCCAATATTAATGAGCAAGGAGTGGAGAGAAGCCAAGGCAGAAGGATATAAGAATAAAGCCCATGGACAAAAAGGGTACAATCACAGAGAAAGGAGGACTTCGAGCAGCGCGAGTCTAAACTTGTCACGAGTGAGAAATTGAAATTACTAAATTGGGACGACGCTCAAGTTCACGTTCAAACGTTCAGGGAATCCATGACCGTGATATACTAAACTAACTTGAACTCGATTTCACATAGTTTTCTATGCTCATACATGGCACAATTCGCGACCCTTGACGCGCAAACTCTATCAGAGATTCGCAATACCTCGAAGGAATGCCTAGACAGAGGTTTGATCGTTGCTTCAAAATGGTACGTCCTAGGCCGATGTTCACGCAGATCCCAACCTGAATAATTGTAGGCTGTCTGAACTCCTCCTTTCTATCTCGCCAACTACAAGAAAAGGCCTTCAACAAGCTCACTCCATATCAACCTTCTCCACTTCGACTCCAGCGAGATCGCATTCTCCACAGAATATGTCATTTGTGGACGCATCACCTGCGTCAACACAGATTCTCACCCAAACATCTCATTCAGCAAGTCTCCAATGCTATTATGCATCGTCATTAAATCTTATGTTGGTGCAGGAACATGCACAGACCCTTGATCTAGAATTGGAAAGACAAGAAGAAGACCTTATTTTTGCTGCCCGTTCTTGTTTCGATACCCGGGAATTTCATCAAGCTGCTCACCTTCTAAGAGAATGTCAAAGCTCCAAGGGTACATTTCTCAGATTGTACAGTCAATTTATTGTAAGTCAGCGAGAACCATTTATCCCTCTTCACCGAAGTTGTACACCTTTCCTTTCCAAGGGATCAGAAAAGAAATCTGAGCGGGAGTGGCACCAGCTAGACAGTACGCCACTTCATATTTTTCTATGTGCAACCTGCCAAAATGAAGACACTATGCAGACCAACGAGTTCAACCTCCTCTTCCTATCAATAAGTTTCTAGGTGAACTCTATGACTCAGTGAAAGATGCTCGGGACCCGTGGCTCCTCTTCTTGTACGTGGATTGAGTCCATATTGCGCTGTTATACTAAGTTCAATCATAATATAGGAAGGCATTATTCCTATCTAGATTATCACGGAGAGAGGAAGCTATTGAAAGTTTGATCTTTTCAATCACTGGTTGCAAATGGAATTGGTCAGCCTGGTCACTTCTGGGGAGTCTTCTAGGCGATGGCGAAGAGGTGACTCTCGACTCTCGAATAGCCTCACCTAATCAATACTAATCACTTTCACACAGCTATCTTCTATCCTCCATTTGATTCCTTTGCCAAATGATCATCCCCTTATTCAAATGTTCCAAGTCAAGACGATGAATGAGCTTCACAATCCCACTGACAACGAAATACAAATTTGTGACAGACTACTGAGCCCAAATTTCTTTCCGACCAGCCTGTGGATAATGAGTCAACGAGCTTGTATCTTTTACCATCAACACCGCAAGTTTTTGATTTTTTGACTACTAATCATACTCATTGACGTCCCATAAAGAATTTTCACAAGCAGCAGCTCAGTTCGAGAAAATCCTCGCCATCAACCCAAAACGGCTTGACGACATCGATATTTATTCAAACATTCTCTATGTTTTGGATGAACGGCTGAAGCTTTCAAGACTGGCACATGATTTTTTGGCCATGGACAAAGACCGCCCAGAAGTGTGTTGTCTCATTGGTACAGTCCCAGTCTCCTGGACCGATTACAGGACTTTACGCTATCTCATCACCAGGAAATCACTACTCCTTGCGGTCTGATCATGAGAAAGCCGTCAAATACTTCAGAAGAGCGACGCAACTTGATCGGACCTGTCTCACTGCATGGACTCTGATGGGGCACGAGTATGTTGAAATGAAAAATTCGCATGCCGCTATCGAAGCATATCGTCGAGCCGTGGGTGTGTATCCTGGTCTTCTGCTTCATGATCCAACTTCATGCAATAGCTCCAGACGTCAATCGAAAGGATTATCGGGCTTGGTACGGCCTCGCGCAAGCGTACGAACTGTTGAGCATGCCCCACTATTCCCTCCATTATTACCAACGGGCAACTGCATTACGGTGATGAAGATGTTTTTTTCACTGCACAATTCTGGACTGATATTTTGCTGTAGTCCATACGACATCCGCATGTGGCAATCTCAAGCGTTATGTTACGAAGAAATCGGAAGGTAAGATGTTTGGCTAATGCTATGAGAATCCAAGCTGAATCTCGAACAACCCCAGGCTTCGTGAAGCAATTGAGTGCTATAAGCGCGCCTTGATATCAGCTGATCCTCACGAGATTACACTAAACCTGAAGTTGGCGAAAATCTATCGTACCCTCGAGGAGCACTCGGAGGCTATGGCATATCATCGACGGGTCGTTGATGTTTGCCAAGCGGATAGTAAGGAGTCTTTCATTAACCCTTGGCATTCCCACTGATTACTGGACCTCGCAATCTCTAGGTCGTCCTGTCCAAGATTACGCGAAGTCATGTTTGGAAATTTCTGAGTACGAAATGCGTATTCCAAACGGAGATCTCAACCTTGCACGAGAATATCTGGAGCTTGTAGCAGCTAGTAACGCTGAGGACGTCAGCAAAGGAGCCGAGATGCTCAAAAGCTTGAAGGCCATGATGGAGAAAAGAGGGAATTCGACCTCATGACAGTGGTAATCGAAGAATTCAAATGAGTGCTGTGCTAATGTAACTGAAAGGAGACAATGATAATTTTCAGACTCAAGATAAACCTGATCAACCAAGTCTGTAAATTTGTTCCTGACCAGAATGAATCCAGTTCAGAAAGTGGATGGCATAATTCAACTTCTTGAACTGTTTGATGATTCAATGTTCGATATCGGTCTTGAACTTGATTATATTTCATGCATTGTTTAGAGTGGTCCACAATTGCCTGCAGCATACATAGATCACAATGAAAGATTGAACCTGCCCTAAAGATATATAACATCTGGTCACGGGCTCAAGTCACGTCCAAACTCCAACAAACCAACGGGAACGAGATGTCGACTGGCTTCAGTGGTCTGTATAATTCTCAACACAACCAAAACCTTCCCAACCGCGAGTCCCAAACAGCATCACCCTTTCATTCAAATGAACAGATTGCATCCTCTTCCTCCGCCACTTCACCGTCAACTTGGCATCGGGTAAACCAACCGATCGCAAACATCAAACCAATCGAAACAATCCCTGCCCAACCTCCCAACAATGCAACGCATTTACCAGAGGAACGTGAAGTCAGGGAGCTGACCGCTACAAAGTGGAATTTCTTTCTGTCATATGGTACTATACTTACATATCATCTCATAGATTCAACGCTAGACTAGCCCAGGACCATGCGCTCGTTACACATCCAGATGCAGACTCTCCCTTCGTCGACGAGATCGACGTCATAAATAGATTGCTACCGTATCATATCTTCCAACAACCGCAGGACGACCTGGAAGCTCTGATATCCCATAAAGGCAAAGCTAAGGCATGCGAATCGGAATTGGAAGAAATACAAGGTGAGTTTCACTCTTCTGACCGTCAGACATCCAAGCCTCACATCGTTCAGCCACAAAATTCGCCCTTGAATGTTTTAAAAGGCGTGAAGCTTTGCGAGCCCGTTGGAGAAATATCAAGAAACGTTCTGGCCAGGTACTGCACTATGTTCTCCCTTCTTTGCATCTTTCTCAATTTGCATCTTTCTCAATGTTTTGTTCTTTCCGTTAGCGCTCTGCACCTGATGATCAGGCCTATTATCTTGCACAAGTAGTCCTTGACGCTGATAGGTCGGAAAATGCATGGTTAGGAAATGAGCTCCGAACTGCACGGATGGAGCTCGAGCGTACCGAAAGGGAAAAGCGTGCGTCAAACAATGCTGCACGTATGTCGCACTTTAGTGCCACACCACAGGCCCCTATGCCGACTGTACAGGCCCAATATTATCGCAGCTATCCATACGCATACACTCAGGCCTATGGAACCGCAACACCTCCAACTGTTTCTACTTTTTCAGTTTCATCATCCCCTGCCACACCAACGACAAATTATACACCATATCAATCAACCAGCGCAATTCCAGTCCAACTTCCGGTCGCTTCATTGCCAGCCCTCCATAGTCTGGGGATAATACCTGTTCCTGCAGCATCTTTGCCACCTGATGGCCAACAACAGGCACCTGCAGTTTTGCGAGGCTCCACCGCCAATGGCACAGTCCTAAGCCTCGAAATCAATGTATCGCTACTGCAGAGTACACAGATGAGTGGATTGGCAATGGTGCTCAACTCGTTGGTCTCTCGCAGTAACTCTAGTGCTACTTCGACGATGAATAATAGCTCATCGACACCAACGGGGTTACATCCTATTGATCCTACGGGTCCGCCTTCGAAGTAGAACACCTAGAATACTTTATGTAGCTCTTGTGTACAAACTTATAATCATCTCAAAGTCAAATGTCAAGAAGTAATGATTACCTTATTAGTCCACCTTTACTACACTACACATCACATCACTACGTCGGCTCCTTAGACTCTGCGTACCAACAGAGAAGTCCAAACGAAAACTTCCTTCCACCCGCTTCCCCGTATATGCCTAGGTCGAAAGTGGTGCCTGAAGAGGAAGATGACCTCCTGCAACCTTCTATCCTAAAGGGAAGTAGTGCAACCAACACGACAACTGTTAACGACAGCAATTCCCCCCCAAACGAGAGCACTCACCTCGAGGCTCCTGCTGGAGGTCGCTCCTACGGCAGCATAGCTTCTCGGCGACGATATTTTGGCAAATCATCCACCACGGGAAAGAACGTCTCTCGAAGACCTGTTCTAGATCTGCAACGAGCTCGCTCTGGCTCTTTCACTAGCCTTCCCTTTACGACCTCTCCTTTTCGCGATCTTTCGTTTGCTAGGCTCAGTACACGACCCATTTCAAGCTATGACCAACCACTTGAAATCAAAGGTGGTGAAACCCCTGACGCTGATGCCAAAGTCAATGGAATTAGGGTTTGGTACTCCTCCTTCACTTCAATCGATTGGCTACACGATACCATCAAGGATTCTGCGCGCTTTGCGCATCTCAGGAGACGCAAGTCGGTACGATCTCGCCTTCGTCTCATATTTGACAAGAGCCTTGGTTGGATCATTGTCACCATCGTTGGATTTCTCACTGCTCTTGTCGCCTTCTTTGTTGTACGGAGCGAGCAACTCTTATTCGACCTAAAAGAGGGCTATTGCACCACTGCATGGTGGAAAGCGACGAGATTTTGTTGCCCCAATCTGGTTGATCAAGACAGGACGCTGGTCTCTTTGGAAGAAAGGTGCCCGGCTTGGAGATCATGGGCGAACGCGCTTTCCCCAAATAAGGATTCCAACTTGGACGTTGACAGTCTATTGGAATATGCGTCTTACACATCTATTGCGGTATGCACAGTCCGCTCACCATCCTTACCAATTTCTCATTGACCTGGCTCATCAACTTTTAGATTGTTCTCGCACTGACTTCATGTGTGTTAACGATCTATCTGACGAAGTCCACGACGTTTGTCACTCGAAAGGAAAGCGTCAATGGGCGTGGTTCAACGTCTGGAGAAAATTCGACTTGCAAAACTACAAGCTCTATCCCTGAACCAAAACGAAAAGTCATGTACTATGTACGACCTTGTAATTTTAATCACCCCATCGCACCTGTCTCAATCATAATCATAACAGGCTGCGGGTAGTGGAATCCCTGAAATCAAGACCATTCTCTCTGGTAAATTCGTTCTATGCAACTTTTTTATTTTGATATTTTATTCATCATTGAGCGGAAATTTAGGTTTCGTAATACATGGTTACCTGGGCGGTAGAACTCTTTTCACCAAGGCTGTTGGTTTGGCTCTTTCAGTGGCCTCTGGCCTCTCCCTTGGAAAGGAAGGACCTTTCGTTCATATCGCCAGTTGTGTTGGTAACATTGTCAGTCGCATATCAACGAAATACGAAAACAATGAGGGTACTTCAGTTTTCCTTTCTCGTAAATGTAAACTCACGGTACTCTACAGCTAAACGGCGTGAAATCCTTAGTGCTGCATGTGCCGCTGGGGTTGCAGTTGCATTTGGCGCGCCGATTGGCGGCACTTTGTTTAGTTTGGAGGAGGTTTCATACTTTTTCCCTCCAAAGGTAAGCTGGACATGATATCTTGACCAGTAATTGCTTAACATGGGATCCAAAGGTCATGTGGAGAAGGTTTGCCACCTGTTCATCAATCCACTATGATTTAGGATTTTGAGTCTCTCTATTACAGTTTTTTCTGCGCGATGATCGCTGCTATCACTCTCAAGATGCTTGATCCTTTCGGAACTGGAAAGCTTGTATTGTTCCAGGTTACTTATGACAAGGTTAATTTCATACCCTTCGGAAATTTCGTCTTCTTGAACAGCCCTTCAGGATTGGCATGCTTGGGAGCTGTTTCCTTTCATCGTTCTTGGATTCATCGGGGTATGTCCCCTCCTGTTTCGGGTTGAAAACATCTTAAACGTATCGATAACTTCCAGGGTGTTTACGGAGCATACTTCTCAAAACTCAACTACCACTGGAGCAAGAGTATCCGTAACAAGTTCTTCGCCAAACATCCGTTTTTAGAGGTCGTATTGGTGAGCTGGCCTTCGATATCGAAACCCCCTTGGACAGGTATTGATTATCTGTCAGATTACACTTCTAACCTCTATTTTGTGTTTCCTGAATCCTTACACAAGAATGGGTGGGACCGAGTTGATTTACAACCTTTTCGCCGAATGCAGAACAGGATCTCGAAACTCTCATTCCGGCCTTTGCATTATCGATCCGGGTTCCAACAGCCATGTTTGGTCTGTTATCAGGTCGATATTAGTCGCGATGGTGGTGAAGGCAGGCCTGACAATCATTACTTTTGGAATCAAATTGCCGGCTGGAATCTTCATCCCTACCCTAGGTGTCGGAGCTTGTGTTGGGCGTGTCATCGGAATCGCCATGCAATGGCTCCAGAGCAAGAACCCTGACTCCCCGTTGTTCCACGCCTGTAGCGGAGACATGAACTGTAAGAATTTTTAAATCTGCTCAAATTTCCATGGATATCTACACTAACCCAACGTCATTGTAGGTATTATCCCAGGGCTCTACGCTATGGTAGGAGCTGCTGCCACCCTCTCTGGCGTTACTGTAGGTTCTCTGCCACTCATTAGCACTCGTTCTCAAACAACCCATCACAGAGAACTACAGTATCCTTGGCGGTCATCATGTTCGAGCTAACAGATACACTCACATACGCCGTTCCAGTTATGCTCTCCGTCCTTGTCGCTAAGACTGTCGCAGATGCCCTGGAGCCCAAAGGCATATACGATCTCGTTATTGAGCTCAACCAGTTACCTTACCTTGATTCAAAACATGAATATCTGTGGGGAAAGCTCCAAATAAACGACGTCGTAAGTAACTCAGAGTATTATAGAACCTTGAGGATCATCAATACTCAAGGTGCTCATAGACAAATCGCGACGGAGAAACAATCAGGTTGGATAGGAAAAATACCAAGCAAAGTCTAATGTCCCAGCTCAAGACCCATGGGTTGTCGGGCTCGGACGATGCGGGTTTACCAATCGTACGGAGGGACATGAACGATGATGGGTATAGGATGGTTGGGTATATAGGACTGAATGAACTTGAACATGCATTGTGTTCGTCTATCGCTATCACCCCACTATCACCATTTACTGACCTCTTTGAAGCTTTGGTACCAGAAGACGCGGAGGAGGATATCCACTTCCACACAGCCTTTTCGCATAATTTGGCTTCTTCTTCTTTTTCCTCTCTGCAAGATTTTAATCAACCCACAGCCTCTTCACTTTTGGACCCTTTTGACTTCACCCCGTACATGGATCAAGTATGTAATCACGTTCTTCGCTCATACTAACCTTAATCATGCGTACCCGATATCAGGCTCCGCTGACTTTGGTCAACAACTCCCCGATGGAACTGGTTCATCAGATTTTCGTCAAACTTGGTGCCAGATATGTCATCGTGACGGATACGGATGGGTTATGTGCGTATCCACCGCTACACAGCTTTCTCTCGTTAACGCCAAGAATTTCACTACGTAGACGAAGGTGTCATCGACAAGAAGACGTGGCTTGCTTTCCTCAGCGACCTCGAAGAAAAGACATGACAAAGATTCCGCCCATGTCTTCTTTCCTAACGCAAACTCCAACTTTTCTTTCCACATCCTTGGCACATCCACACTTCGAATGCTATGCAACACAACTCAGTCGTGATCATCCTCGGACCTCGGTTGTACCGAGATGGCTGTCAGACATATATCCCAAATTCTGGATTCCAATAATTACCGGACACACCTTATTACACATGCTATGAAGCTTGGTACATCCTCGCTGTACTTTTGTGACTTGTCTTACATTCTCGATGTCATTACTACTCTGTCGAGTCTTCATTTCTTCGTAGCTTTCAAGTTTTCACCTATGCACTACGTACTGTTTTAGCCAGCAATGTACACAATCGGTTAGAACAGTGCTATGGATCTCTTTGAGTAGGGCCAGCTGCAAACCAGCCTGGCTCAAAAGTTGCTCAAAAGGCAAGTATTTGGTCCTTCCTATTTGTTTTGAGGGTGATTGCCAAACATTTGGAGGGCGGACCGCCTCCGAAGGTATTGACTTGGTATCAACTTGAACAGCGATGGCTAACGCAGGATTGGGTGTCCCTATTAAGCTCCTACACGAATCATTAGGGCACATAATAACTGTGGAACTGAAGACAGGGCAGCTTTACCGAGGAAAACTTGCAGAGGGTGCGTATGTTCTGGATTGTGACCATTGTCCAGGATAATCAGAACCCAATTGAATCATACTTCTCCAGCGGAAGATAATTTGAACATTTCCCTCAAAGATATCACGGTCACTGGTCGCGATGGACGTGTCTCTCAACTGGACCAAGTCTACATCAGAGGGAGTATGATCAGATTCTTCATCGTTCCGGACATGTTGCAAAATGCTCCCATGTAAGCCCGCTCCAAAGACGTGGGCTCTTGGCTAATCAAATCCATACTTCTGGTATCTTCGCAGGTTCAAACGAGTTGGACCGAATGCGATGAGAGGACGGGGTATCGGTACGGCCAGAGGACGTGCGACAATTATGAGGGGTCCGTAATCATCATTGCCTTCACTCCCCCATTGAGAGAGAGTACTGACTGTTTCCTTTCGACTTGTCGTCGTGATTTAGCAAACGGTGCGTGGAACTCCACCTTTCTAATTAGACTTTTCCCGATTATTGACGTGTCTTCTTCTCATCAAGCTCGACGTGGACGTGGTGTCGCCCCACCAGCCAGAGGTATCAGGAGATAAAAGGCATTTGCACTGCCCTTCATCAAAGTGAGCCGAACATCAAAAAATAAAACCAAATCAAAATTTTGAATCTAACTCTAATCTAACTTTCCAGACAATCCCGGTCTCTTTCGGGTTCTCGAAAGCGTTTTCTTCTTCACTTTCCTTGTTTTCTCATACATAGTGTATAATATGGTGAAATTTCATTTACGGATATATTTGAAAACAATTTCACGACCATCAGGCATTTGGCCCCATGTTCGCGTTGCGAGTAAGGTGTGAAGATCCTTTGAAGATCAGGCAAGATTTGTGTTTCCTTCCAAAATTGCACGTTTGAAAGCTGCGATTGCGTTGTGAAGTAATGTGATTGCGCGCACCTATTCTTCGTATGATTTCGTGTTTTTTTTTTTTTTTTGACAGTGGCGCGAGTTCATTGGCAAGAAAAGGATTTCAAGGACGAATCCCGTTAGAAATCCGAAACTCTGCCTTTAAAACTCCAATCTCCACCTGGGTCGGCAGACCAGCGTTTGACCGGTTCACGCTTTGGGCCACCCTTTTCCCCTGTAACAGGATTGACGTCGCCATCGAATTCGGGCTTTACGGGTTGCGGAGCATCCGGATGAGTGGATGAGGAGCCCTGGGATGAAGGGACGAGTGGAGTCTGTGCTCTACGCAGCGACTCTTCGAATTCGCGCTGGTCTTCGCGAGGCAGAGGCAAAGGGGCTGGACGGTTGAGGGAGACGCGGCGCAGCGAGAAAAGGTTGACTAATTGAAAACTGGGAGGGAAAGGACGGCGAAACATGGATGATGAGAGTAAAGTACAAAGTGGATGCCTAGAAAGTGCTAGCCTACTAGTAACTAACGCACGTGGTTCTCGGGACATATGTACGGTTACCCATACTAATGTGTCGGTCTCTCAATGTCACCCACGAGCGGCTCTGGCTCTCAACTCAAGAAACGCAAAAAAGAGAGAGCATGCGATGCTTGTAGGCGCAGAAAAACAAAATGCGACGGCCCGTGGATGCCTAACAATCTATGTACAAACTGTTCTCAATCCCGCAAGCCGTGTACTTATGTGTAATTGTCCCATTTCCTGATGCAACGTTTACCCCGCTGACTCCTCTCCAGGGAGGCTTCTAAGCCTCGTAGTCCACCAAAGGCGTATGTCCGCCGTATGTATGGAAATGTTGATTACTTATGGTTTGATATAGCTATATAACAGGCTTGGAGGACAGGTTGGAAGCACTCGAGGCAATACTCAAAAAGGTCTGTCTTGACATTTACACCATTTGTTCATTGTAAACCTGTCTTCGTTGTAGCTCCGACCCGATGTCGACTTCTCCGAGGAGCTTGGTCCCCCAGTAATTAGAAATTCTTGGAAAACCGAAGAGGACAAATCTTCGTCCAGTTCGAAGGAAACTCAAAAGCCATCCTTCACTCCTCACAGTCTTCAGCCAATCTTGATCCCATTTCGCTCCAAGACATTGGAATCTGCTACCAACAATTCTGTTGTTTCTTCCCCAGTTTCCACTCATCTTATGTTCCATTCTCAGCCACGCACGAAACGGCCACGAACATCAGACGACGCGACCCTGATGTCATATCGTGATCACGAAGACCTGTCCGACGAAAATTCGACCACAGAAAGTGCCTCTTCCGAATCCGAGTCTGAAGAAATCGTCATTACCTCCATTGTTGGGAGGACTAAAATCACCCTTCGAGCTTCAGAGAACGACGATTCCGCTGAAGATAATAACATTCGTTTTCATGGTCGGAGCAGTACTGCTGGGCTTGTGGAAACGACTAGGCAGTTCAAGTTTTTGCACATGCGTGAGGCGCAGCAAATGGATCATACACCAAGCCCTACACCCATCGCTCCTGATAATAAGACCGTGGCGCAGACCAGAAGACCACAATTTTGGCGAACACCTTTTGTGAGTTCCATCCTTGATTTGTGACAGTCGACTCATCTTGATGATTTCAGTGGGAGCTTGAATATGAAGGGTCTCCCGACGACACTCCTGAAGTTATTCAAACATTTCTACGCCAATTTCCTCCTCCAGATCTTCTGGAAACACTCATTGATCTGTATTTTGAACATTCGAATACCATATTTCCATTACTTCATCGACCAATTTTCAAACGGCAGTGGAAAGATAAACTGCATCAGCGAAACATCTGGTTTACCTGTCTTTGCCTGTGTATTTTTGCCATAGGAAGCAGTTGGTGCAATGACAAACGCGTCGTACCACAAGGCCACGATCAAACAGGGGATCGGGTTGATTGGGCAACTGCGGGTCTTTCATACTTTCATCTTGCACTCGGTCTGTGACTCTCTTTTCTTTCCTTTGCCTGCTCACCAACTTGTCGATTATCAACAGAAATTCATCGCATACGGCGAAGTTTGTTTCATCCAGCCAGTTTGTTCGAAGTACAGACAATAAATGTAAGCTTGGCAATCATTCATATTTTCTCCTCATTAACATCTCAAAAGCTTATGGCGATATATGTGAGGGGAACATCAGCTTTTCCTGCTGCTTGGCTGCTTGTTGGTGCAGGCATTAGAAAGGCTCAAGATGTCGGTGCTCATCGCAAGAAAGTCTACCAAACTGGGCCAAATATAGATGACGAATTGTGGAAACGAGCATTCTGGCATCTTGTAGTGCTTGATAGACTTGGAAGTGCGACTCTTGGGCGTGCCTGTGGACTAGCGGAAGAAGAGTGAGTCTCTGGGTATAGTTGTGGCCGAAAGCCAGCTCACAGGCCTCATCCAGTTTTGATCTTGATCTTCCGCTGGAAGTAGACGATGAGTTTTGGGAAGCGAGCGAAAGCTGGGAGCCGTTCAAACAACCCCCGGGAATACCATCCAGCGTGACAGCGTTCAACCAATGTATAAGGCTTACCCAGATCATGGCTTTCTCCTTGAGAACTCTTGTTCGTCATCTCTTCTTTTTATAGAAATGGGGAGGACTCACCAAATTTTCAACTAGTATGCAATTGATAGATCAACAATCTATAGAGGTCCAATTCCTATGGAAAGGGAAACTTTGGTTCAGCAGCTCTCTGCTGCATTGGATGAGTGGCATGACGGCCTTCCCAAACACTGTCCGTCACATTCTCTATCTTATGTTTCCACTCACAAATATCTCCTGCAGTACAATGGAATGAAAAAATTGGCGACCCTCTCTTCTCTTGTCAAGCTGCCTCTCTTCTTTCCACCTATCATATCGTTCGCATATTGGTGCATAGACCTCTTATGATACACTTGGCAACAACAACCCATTCTGGCACACGTCCCACGGCTCAGAACGAATCATCGCCCGATAATTCAAGGAGCGCCAATTCTGCTCTTACAATCTGTGCAGACTCTGCCAGTTCGTGTGCACGGGCCATGGAATATCAATTGCGACGTGGGTTCAACCACGTATATATTCCCAACGTCATCGAGACTTCGTATGTTGCCGCTGCGACATTAGTTCTTAGTTCGTGGAACTTGAAGATGGATGAAAAGGGTTCATTGAAGCAAGATATCAAACCGCCGATCGCACAATCCATGTCCCAAAAGATGTCCGACATCAAGTTCTTTGTCCAAACATTGGAAAGCCTCAAAGCTCGATGGGGTGTTGTTGATTCTCTAATGTCAGTTGATTATTTCGTTCATCATCTATTCGGCACTGATTTCATGTCCAATTTGACCAGACAAGAACTCTACGAATCTTTACAAAGTCTCGAGGGGTTTGGTGATAACCTTCCTCAGCCGCGGGGTCGCCATCTCTCAACAACGGACATCAACCGAGACTCGGAACAGCAACCCTCACCGATTTTTATGAGGGCATACCAAGCTCCCCGCACCAACCACACGCTGAGGAGTCGACATTCTATCGCAGACCTAGCTCCACACTCTCGTACTGAAGTCAACCATTATGACAGGCAACCTCTTTTCCTACCCAGTGTTGAGTTCCAATCACTGGCCCAGTCACGAGTACCCTTACCAAGGCCTCAAAGCGATTTTGACCCAGTTGATAGTCTACTTCAATTCAGCGGTCGGTCCCAGCATAGTTCATCTTCGATTCCCCTTTCATCAAGGGACCGGACCCTCCCTTTCATCAGCTCGATGCGAAGAACATCGCATCCGAATCTTTCTTCAAGGGAACAACAACATATCTCGGAAGGAATTTACGGATCAAGGACATCTTCAGAAACACACCATCATATCCCTCCCTCCCATAATGATGGCCCTAGCAGATATCAGGATGTTGATATGCACTTTGAGGACGAATTGTATTCGTCGGACGCTCGGTACCACACATCTTCAAGCATTCACTCTTCTCACACAAAACCCAGTGGGATACACCTACATCACAGAGGAGACCGCTAGATTATCGCAATCTGAACCTCTCCATTCCAGAATCTGTGGAGATTTGCGCCGAACCATATGCTCACTGAACTATCTACTGAACACCCCTTTATCTTTATAGGAAGGATCGATATCCCTTGCACACACCCAACATGTCATATAATTATACCCTTTCGTTGCAGTCCGTTCCTGGCATCCCCGAGTTGTATCATACTGTCTACTAGTTATTCGCTTTTCCGTTGCCCTTTGTACCATTAAATCGTTTATCTTGTCAACCAAAAAAAAACCATTTGCTATGTAGTGGGTTGAATCCCAAAGTTTACTCAAGGGGTCCAGACCTCAAGTTATCAGCCACGTTAACACAAGATGTAAACTTTCCCGAGTGTCGTGAAGAAGTGGCATTAAAGTGTAGTAGTACAATCTCTAGATTGAAGGGGATGAAAATTATACAACTGTGATAATAGCATCAGCAACAGCTTCAAATGAAAGCAGGAAGATAAAGACTTACGCAAGACGGCATTTATGCATCCGTCGTTTTCTGGGTTGTTCGTAATTTGGGCATATTTTCCAAACACGACCTTGCCACCCGCCGTAACGAGACCAAGCTCGGAAACGTTGACCTCGATGACCGTGCCTTTCGTCATCACACCAAGTTGAGTATACATGGGCGACTGAGGATTCTTTTTTACACCAAGAATTTGAAGTTGGAAAGTAGCTTTCAAGTCGGCTGGGACCCACACGTGAGTAAAACAAAGAGACAGAGAGAAATAAGCATACGATGGGTAACATTGGCCTTTTTGTACCGTAGGGCCATTGGTCTGATGAATCGTTCCATCTTCACCGGTTTTCTTGTAAAGCCCTCCCCGACGAAGGTAGCCTTCGTTACCATGCGTTTCCAGGATTTGCTTTTACTTTTTCCTGTCTTCAGAACTTTGAACATTTCATCCTCCGCAATGCCTCGCACTTTGGGCAGCGGCACAGCAAATTTGGCAGCCTTGTCCTTCCGCTTCTGCTTGATGGCACTTGATAGAGCTTTGGCATCTTTCTGGCCTTCGCGATCGAGGAGGTATGTAGGCAGGGCTCCTTCTGGCACTGTTCCGGAGTCTGCCTGCTTGACATTGCGCTCGTCGTGAGCTTTGAGTGTCTTTTTCATTTGGATCTTCTCGGCATGGCGTTTAGCATGTAGGAGTTTGCCCTTGATACCAAAAGCCTTCTGAGCGTAAGCAGACGATTTATGGACTTCACGGGCCTCGCGTTTACGCCTACAAAACGGGATGTTATGAACAATGCAATGCCAAAAAAAAAGATCAAAAATAAACGCACTTGCGCTCGAAGTGATCCAGCCGACGACCATGTCGTTTGATGGACTCCTCGATATACTCGTTCTAGAAAACAGAATGAGACTTGCAAAAGTCATATGAATGATAAGATATGGATACCTGAGGCTATTAAGGGACAGAATATCAGGACAAGAGAACAGTGGACTGGATAATGCAGACTTACCATGGCTGTTGAGATTGAGAGGGATTAAAACCAAACAAGAGGCAACAAAGGAAATATGAGTTCCCGCACGTGGTCAACGACTCGACGTGTCTCCGTTCAAGTCCTCCGAGTCGTCCATCTTCACTTCAAGTTCTCGTCCATCCATTTCCACCCTTTCGATGTGGCAGCAAGACAACAGCAATCTCTACTCCTCTTCCTCATCTTACTATCCACAATCCCAACAGGAACCATTGCAGTTCTATTCCCAACCCCAGGAGTACTATGTCGCCCCGCGGACAAGTCTTGACGGCCAAGTCCAAGGTTCTATGGCTCAGCAACCTGCTGGGTTTGGGGGCAACATCCAATCTCAAGGAGGTTGGTGGACCGCATTTGGTACAGGCGGTATAGAGGGAGAACCTCCTCTGTTAGAAGGTATGTACGATTCCTGTGACATTTTACGAATTGACAACATAATTTACATGATATTCTAGAACTTGGCATTAACTTTCAGCATATCCGAGATAAATCGTTAACAGTTCTCAATCCCCTTCGACGCGTCGACGAACATATTATGGACGATGCTGACCTCGCTGGACCCATATTTTTCTGTTTTTGCTTTGGTATCTCCCTTCTATTCGTATGTGATTCTATTTCCTCCCCCTAGACGTACACTGACTGAGCTGGTCTAGTCTGGAAAATCAAACTTCAATTACATTTATGGCGTCGGGCTTTTTGGATCAGCTTCACTTTATACCCTCCTCAACCTTATGTCCGAACAAGGAATAGATGCCTACCGCGTCGCCTCAGTGCTCGGTTATTGCCTCCTGCCTCTGGTCGGTGTCGGCGCGATCAGCGTCAGGGTCACCTTAGAGTTTGTCTCGTTTCCTTATCGCTTTCCTCCTTGTCTTATTCCAATTCCAGTGGAACATTTGGCTATCTTTTGTCCATCGTGTCTATCCTATGGTGCACATATGCTGCCTCTGGCATCTTCGTGGCTGTCCTCCGGCTGTCCGATCAGCGACTACTTGTTGCCTACCCAGTCGGACTCTTGTACGGATGTTTCGCCCTCCTGAGTATTTTCAACGGAAGACCGTCGGAAAAATAGTTGAATGTGTTTTACATTTACATTTGTATATTAATAAAAAGAATATTTGATATAGTACTGAAATCAGCTCTGAGTGGGAGTTCGAGCTTTCTTGACTCCTGTGAGAAGTTGTTGACTGTATATCTTCAGTAAAACCTCCATAATTTCCTCCAGGGGCGTCACAGCGTATTCGTTGACATATTGCGGCAACG
Organism: Psilocybe tampanensis; assembly: GCA_019904355.1. NCBI lineage: Eukaryota > Fungi > Basidiomycota > Agaricomycetes > Agaricales > Agrocybaceae > Psilocybe > Psilocybe tampanensis. Next base: position 59,410 of record JAHXRV010007884.1, on the reverse strand, counting down.
AGTCTTCGAGATTAAAGCCCGCCTTTTTCATGAAAAATGGGTGCATCACATCGGGTGTTGCTTCGCCGAGCTGGCGCATAGTCAAACGCTCAATATGCCTTTCTCGAGGTTTGTAAGTGATGGTCGGTCTGTTGGTGGTGGGTTGCACAGTCAACGTCTCCTCGGGTGTTTCTCGCCCAGCAGGAAACTGGAAAGGGGTTAATGGTTGGGATAGAGCAGGAGAGAGAAGAGATTGTTCACGAGAAGTTTGGAGGGGTGAACGATATTGATCGGGAGAAGCAAGTCGAGCAGACGCAGGGGCGAACGGTGACGGCCTGATGCTGTCCTCCGAGGGAAGTGTAGCAGAACGTGGGGTGTCTGTGAGCGACAATGGATCTGGTGTTTTCCTCTTTCTTTGGGACCCACCCGCGGTGATTGCCGTAGAGACGTTGCTCATTGAAGCACGCCAATCTTCTGTTGCTCGAACTTGATCCAACTCGCGTGTCAGATTCTTCCGCAGGACGGTCAACCATGAATACAATGACATGTTCAAGGTAATGAAAATGTCTTCAAATGCCTTCATCCCTTCTCGACGAACAAACTGACTGTCGAAATCATACACGAGTGTTTTGCCTACCTCGTCTATGATTTCTTCGCTGACCATGTGCATCTTCATTGAAGGCAATCCGACTATGATTGCCTCCACTGCGTCTTTGAAGAGACTTCGTGGCCAATCTAGGTACTCCTGCCTTTTGGATCCATCCTGAGGGTGGAATGGTGGTTGGGATACTTGTGTATATCTGGAGATAGTCATGGAAGAGAATGAGAGGCGAAGGTCTCGTTTTCCGGGTAACCCATCGGCACCAACAAGCCCGTTCAATTGCGCCTCGACTCCACGACCAATGAACTGGGCAACCTCTGCGTCTCGCATAGTTCGAGGGAAGACGATAAGTTGAAGTAAATCAAGGCGAAGGCTCATATGTTGGCGAATTATGTATGAGGAACCAGCTTCAGCCTCCTTGAATCTACTGCGGGCAGAATGAAGCATGGCGTGAGCGACAGCAGACAAAGGATTGTCTGGTTTGGGAGTGCGGGTTGCTCTGAACGTTTGGGATTCTCTGGAAGCCCCTTGTCGCTGCGCGTCGAGATTGGCTTTGAATTTGTTCACATACGACAAGATTTTGGGTATGGTGCCGACCGTGGCGCTTGCAATGATTTCAGAGCATCCGATTGTAAAGGATAGTTGCAACGAGCGAAATTCATCTTCAGAACGAGCACCAGACCAATCATCGAAGACCTCGATCTCTAGAGGTTGAGCACTTCGTGGCAAAACATTAGCACGGTGCGGGTTAGAAAGTAAGGATGCCATACCGGTAAAGAAGGAGATCCTGGTGGTCGGATTGTAGGTATATGGTCAAGGCTCCAGTTGTCAGCCTTAGCTCCAACATTTTACCCCTTCCCAGGTCAGTCCACAGAGAGGTTTCTGACCTCCTTATTGTCTGGAACATACAAGATGAAACGCGGGCATTGCCTGACAAATTACCTGTGGCATTGAGAGATACGTCACCAACGTAAATAAAAAGTTCCTTTAGATCATCCACGAAATTTGTTCTGAAAACGAAGTCTTCCAGACCAAGGTCGAGTTTGCTGATAGACTGCCCAAGGTCAACTTCTAGTTTGATTTTTCGAACCCTCACCAGTACTATGGTGGAGACTTTGCCTTGAAGTCGAGGGTCCACAGTCTCTTCATGAATCGGTCGCAGTGAGGTTGGTGTACTCTTCTCTAGAGAGACTGGTGATTGACTGTTGAAAATAGGAATGCGGTCCAACCACACAGCCTTGAAACACAGGATATCTTGTAAACGTGAAAAGCGCACCCCACCCAGAAATTCTGTGTCCAGGACGAGAGATACGGAGTGTCCAAGACCCGTTTCTAGTTTTTGCACAGAAACTGAGAAGGAAAGATTGCGTGCATCCAGTTTGACACAATCCTCGCTTAGAAATCCGTGCTTGAGGCCGATAGTAAGCCCCCCCACGGCCCCAAAGAAAGAGATTTTTCTTGCTCCTGGAGAGATATTCATGACGAAACCACCGCTTTCCCAGTGGAGGCCTGCGACCACATTGACATCGGGTTGACACGTCAGTTCTAATTTTGATTTGTCGATTCGCAAACTAAAACATATTTGAAGGCTAGAAAATGAATCCATCACGACAGATTCTTCGTCTTCAAGCCTGGATAAAGATTCACTTGATGCAAGTTGTAAAGGCGCTGTTGGTGACCTCGAGGTGCGAAGACTAATTTTTCGCATGCGAGATTCGACATGGTTGACCAATTCAGTTACGAAGGGAAGAAGGATCGGACGCAGGGTGTTATTACTTGAGTGGACCGTACTATTGAACACGAGGATAGACGGTTCAGGTTCAAGTCCTTGACACGATTTTTGTGAAGTCGACGCGGCCTTATATTCAGCCCAAACCGAGACAATCGGAAGTTTGAAGACCTCAGCGCCGAGTTCCAGAATTTCATCATCCGAAAATTCCAGTGCGCGAGTAGAAGATAAAACTTTCGCCTTGAACGAATTGCTGGCCGACCCACTGTAAAGGCGGACTCTTCCACTGTGAAAGGTCAAATTGGCAAAAATGTTCGAGGTGGGTATTGCGGGGGATTGTTTATCGTGAGCTGATGGAAGGTCCATCACGGGTGTTGGAGTAAACGGAGTACGAGGGACCACAGTCGATAAACGATCGACACGTTCTTTTCCCTGACGATATACATCAATTAGAGAAAAGATATATCTGGGGACGGTCGAATCGATATCAAGTATAAATCCGTCTACATCTGCTTTGATCCAAAATTTGGTTGCCGCTCCAAAGCGCGTTGAGCGGAGTTGCGCCGTCATTCTAGGGTATAGCAGGCGGTTGCGAGTATGGTGCTTGTCAGAGGAAAAATCTTCTGGAATGGATTGCCTAAATCTACAGAAACGTGAGAAAGTGTACCGAGAAGTTGAGAACACAACTGACCTAGATACAAATTGAAAACAGAGATGTTGTATGGTTGCTTGGCCAGACTCTCCTCGAAGTGTCCCGAATTGTATGGATTTGATAGTAAATAAGAATGCTCGGATAGGCTCTTCTTTTGCCGGACGAATGGAGAGCTCATCTTCGTGGCTCAGGGGGAAAGCGATTCCGACATTCTGGATTGAAATGTTGACCAACAGATGGCTTATCAAGGGAGTCTTTGCTGCCTGTACGTCCCCGAGATTCACTTCGAAAGTTTCAAGAATTCTTTCGGTCTTCTCTTTGAAAGTAGCAAGCTCTAACGAACGCTGTTCTTGACGTTCCATCATTTCAGTCTAGAAAAGTAATAATTACCAAATAAGTAAGATTGTGAGTGTTGAAGATTTTATTTTCACCTGTAAGTTGTCTATAAAATCACCCAGATCCCCGATCGAGCTGGGCTGCAACACTGCATGCACTTTGCTCACAGACAGCCCCAATGTCTTTTCTTGGTCTACGTCAGAGCCAGATCCATTGAACTTGAAGTCGATAATGACGAAGGCAGATCGTTGTTCTCGGTTGAAAGACGCATCCCGACGTCCACGAGCATGTGGGGCAAGAGAAAGTGCCAAATTGGATAGTTCTACATCCAATGCCCATCGTCCAGAATTGCTTATGCCGCCGTTGATATCTTGACATTCTAGAAAAAGAGTGGTTGTTGCTCCTTCTAGACCGATACGGAAACCCTTCATTTTGAGATGGGCTTCATATTGGAAGGTCGTGGTTTGGGATTTAGGCTTTTTATGGGTACGAGTGTTGTTCCCTTTTTGCCGAGTTTTTTGCACAAGGGCAACAAGATCATTGAAATCTTGACCAAATTTTTGCTGCACGGATAATAAAGTGTCCCAATGAGAGGGTTTGACTTTGAGATCAATATAGTCGAAGAGTATCAGCGTATGAACATTGTAGCCATCGGAATGTCCTGCAATTGAAATGGGCGGGAGGACCAATTTGACTCGGGAGCTTGGAGCAACATCTCTGGCATTTGGTTTCGACGATATGGCGATCACCATCGAGGAATTTTGTAGTCCGAATGCATAGGGGCCATCCGCTTTCTGGGAAGAAGATGAATGAATATAAGCAACGGTTTTATTCACTTCCCAAGAAAGCCATGTCCCGTGCATTACTTGCAAAGAAACTTCGAAGTGAATGATTTGGCCATGAATTTGAAGAAGTGGACTTTTACGAGACATTCTGGAAGCCGCAGGTGAATGGGGCTTGATTGGTCCTGCATTGTACTCCGAAAGTAATGTTTTCATGGCAGCCTCCATTCCTGGGAGGAAGTCGGCACGCCACTGGCCTACAAAGTGATACAATCGGAGGGCACTCCGAGGAACATGGAGCCGTATTCCCTGAAGCGCGAACAAAAGTTTGACGTTCCCCATAGGTTCAATTTCTGGTTTTGATACGACAGTTATGCGACCTGTAGTGAAAACTAGAGCTGCAAGAATATCTTGATCGCTTTCTCTTGTGGAGTCAGAGGTTGAGCGAGCCTGAAAATAAACTTCATCGAACAAGACCCCGAGATTGAGTGATTGAACGTTTCCCTTGTTTGAAGCCAACAAGCTCGAGAAGGTCTGGAGTTTGGCAAGTCCGATGACAAGATTTAGGTTCTCTGCTGCTGCTTGAATGCGTAAGCGTTGTATTGAGCCAAGAATATCGAAGGATTTGAGGCCCGAAAATTGTTTGTCTAATGGACCCCGACTTGCCTTCGAGGTCCAAAGATTGCTTGGTTTGAATTTTCTTTTGACTCGTAAAATATGTTGGGCAAAATGCATCAAATGAGGAGATACGTCGAGGAAGATGTCATCAACAGAAAGCAAGACGACCATTTTTCGAATGTTTTTTGACGTTTTTGAGCGCAGTGAAGACTGGGAGGCGCTGGAAGAGTTGAGAAAATTGAATTGGATGAGATCAAAGGACCTAGAATGGATTTTCAAGCCCAAATCTTTTACGATTAATTGTGTTGACATCCGACCGGTAGGAGCAAGTATGGTAGCAGTCATGGTTCGGGACTGTATGGATGCAGAGTCGAAAGAATGGTTGACCTCTTTGCTTTGCTTAGTCGCCTGATCTCTGAACAAATTCGACTTCATCAGCAGCGATTTGGAGATGTCAGGTGTATCTTGGTCCAACAGCGACAGCCTGGATTCCACGAGAACCACAAAATTCGAAGAATCGATTGGTTCAGAAGAAGTTTCCTTAAATAGGAGTGCATCGACGTCACGCAAATTGCGTATAATATTTCGCAAGTGGTACAGAAACCTGAAAGTCATGTCTGTTCGAAGTGCCTGCGGAACACCACTTTGTACGAGGTATGACGGCTGGATTGTTGATAGTGCATCGATAACGGGCATATGTTCGGAGGCTTGCAGGAGGTCAACAATCTTGTTCCGCGCTACTGCAGTTTGATGAGATCGAACATTTTCGAGCGTCTTTGATACATGTGTCACCGTGGACGCCAGAGCAACCAATGTTTCTGCAACGACCTCAGGACCGCGATTTCCCACACTGACCGATAGGTCACCCAGGTCTGCCCGCAGATTATGCTGTTCTACCTCCAGAACAGTTGTAGAAAGGCTGACGTCGACGATAGTGGGGTCCAAATGACTGGAGTCCAAGGTTTTTTTGTCCATGGACACACCCAGTGTGACAGTACCGCGATGTACAGAAGCCTTCATCGATGGAGGTTTGGTGTGACCCGAGAACACGCCAACGAAGCGAGCTGTGTGCAGTGACATTTTGAGCAAGGCAGTCATGTCGAGACCATGCGGTACAGTAAATGATTTCATGGGATTCATTCCGTCCGAATGGCTTCCTTCAGTGACTGGGATATGTTGAATGATTCGAACGATGAGAGCTGGAAAATGGAGGTCGACGACTTGACATTTTGTTTTCGAGGCTTTGGCATTTACAAGGCAATCAGCCATAAGTGAATCAACAAGGACTTCATGTATTGAGTCCTAGGGGTTTTTTTTTTTTTTGTTAAAAAAAAGACGTTAGATCACGATGAGAACAAGAGACAAGGTTCTAACCACACGTTGCAGATCTTCTTCAAAGTGAGGAACAGCTGAGAGAACCAAGGGACTATAAAGCATTTCGATTGGCCGGCGAAGCCTGACCCTGTATGTGGTGACACTCTCGTCCTTTGATATTGCATCGGAGATCGACAGCGATTCAGCAGCGACGTCTGATGTGTCTTCTGGGTCGTCTTTCACAAAAGGTGCCTTCTCCTTCAAATCGGATGTTAGAACGGAGATATAAAAAGATTCAACTTTAGATTACCCTTATGACCGTAAACGGAGAACCTTCTAGATTTCCAGAGGGTCCAGGCCAATGTGATTCATAATGCCGCAAGATAGGAGAATAAAATGTCATAAGTGAACCCGTTGCTTTGACATTTCCAAGGTCTGCTATCCTATGTGAGATGAATTCCAGGTCGGTTTTATCAGAGGGTCCTCACCTTCAGTATCAGACCAACTGTCACTAACAGAGTCACTATCAGTTAAATCTGCATCATCAGACTCGTCCCCAGTTGACATTCCTATGTCATCCCCAGTGACTGGAGCTGGAGTAGAGGTGCGAGTCCTCCTGTAGCCCAAATTGATGAGATGTTTAAGGGGAGAAGATGGCATTACTTACGCAAGTCGCGCATCACGATCGGCTTCAGAAATTCCCTCTTCATCTGAATCGGATAGGTTTGGAAGATTGGAGATCCTCCATGAGGACGGTCTTGCAGGAATGGGTTGTCTCAGAATTGGGGGGACCGTGTCAAGGTCCGAGATATTGTTATCGGGCAACGATGGTTGGGGCAAGAAAACACCATTGCCATGGAAGGGGTGGTCTAGATAGCTGTTTAGCCTTTTCCATGACGCCAAAGATAATCGACATACCTGACAGATTGTTTGTCTTGTTCCGCTGCCTTAATTGACTAAACATCAATCTGGCCCTCCCGGTTAACTTGTCCTGTTCTTCGATGAAGGATAATTGCTTTCTGGTAAGCGCTCGGTGGCCTGTAGGAGAAGAATAGATGTCCGTGTATACATCGAAAAGAAGCTCAAAAGCTTCAAGACAAGTATTCTTTTCCATAGATGTTGTCAAGAGGACACAAACGCGTACTTCAGGGATTCTTATACTTGTGACTTTACGATACTGGTGGGCGCCAAGGTCGTTACTGTCGAAACAGAGTCCTTTGGGGATTTCCAAAAGCAATGCAGCATGTCCAGCTCTCCATACTGACTCGATCCGTTTGACGGTGATCTTATAGAATGTGACTAGAAAGAGCCTCGAAATGAGTTCAGCAGAGAAAATAACAAAAAAAAACATACCATCCGGGTCAATTTCAGGCAGAAAAATATCTGCCGGAGAATTGAGGATATCCACAAAGTTCAGACGGAAAGTATCTCCCGCAGCAGAGACCAGGTGAATGTCATTTGCAGACATGGAAGTTTTAACATTACCAATGGCGATCTCCCAGATACATACATATGTCGCGGTCCTCGGTTGCGGTCCAAATAGTCGATTGGCAGTGATATCGATACCTTTGAAAAGATCGGAGTTTAATTTTCAATGACCTTTTCCCTGAGTAATCAACATACCATCGATTATGAAGCACCGCTTCTGCTCAGATATTGGAGATCTGCTGCCATGAAGAATGGAGCCAGAGATAGTATCAATGTTTAACGACATTTCTAAGGGGAAAATAAGATAATATTGAGCACCAAAACTCGAGAGATTTGTGCGAAGGAATTCACCCATGTAATAATCATGCATCCGAAATTGAAGCTGAATTTCGGGAATAGTCATGCAGATGCGTCTACTCTCGTCAGGAAAATCTATTTTTGCTGAATGTTTCTGGACAGCATCTCCGACCAAATCGATCGGTAATATTATTTTCGACGATGTAGCTCGAAACGCCATCTCAACTTGAAGCATATTTGACTGAGGGAAATGAGATGTTGACGGACTTTTAGATAGGAAAAAAGCACTTACTTTCCCAGGACGATATTTTAGTCCGAGTGGGTCCCCAATTAACCTTCCCCGTTTTCTTTTGTCGAGATACTCTGAAAGTGTCTGGAAATGGGTAAAAGAACCGAGGTAGTTGTCGCGAAGAACCATCAAGCAACGAATAGACCACCCATATGCTAAATACGAGCATTTATCCAACTGTGTCTATACTTAGAGCTAGAAGGGATGAGGGCGAAGGTATAGACATACATCAAACACCAATTTAAGTTGATCTGTATGATCATCCGCAACCTCGCTGAAGTAGCGATAGGAGCCTGTGACAGTGAACCGATTTGTTTGTAATACCCTCATACTATCCGTTCCGCTATGGAGTGCGTGTGTGTTCCAGCGCGGCAAGGAGAAGTCAACCAGGAGGTCGGGAGACTCGACGGTAAACGGTATTAACATGGATTCTGGCCGGAATTGATTGGCTGGAATCGGGACCGTATTTTTCATATGTGGTCCTCTCAGAGTGATCAGAGCTGAAAAAGAGATCAATGGATGAACTTTTGGTAAGACCTGCCGACCTTACCGTTCTCTTCTCTGATTAGAGGTTTGTCGACAATGTTTTGGTCATTCGCGTAAAGATTCAGCTCGAAGTGGTACATTTCAAGCTTGAAAAGGTATAGCATTGGAATAAACTTCTGATAGTCGGTGGGAGGCCCGGACACCCAATCTTTTGCAAGATCCGTGAACATGTTGACATGATCCCTAAGAAGAAATAGAACGGGTTGTCGCAAGAATACAGCAAAAGACCAAGTCCGCTCGGCGTCCCAGCGGATTGGGGTTGGGAGCTCGCAACGGACCTAGAAGTCTATACCTTCAGCGCGGATAAGACAAAATTAGAGAGGAGGCTCACACGACAAGATTCTGCAGTTGTAAGTCGTATATCATTGAGACTTGAGGTAATTGAAACAGTATCAAGATGAACTTCGAGCGTCGATTCATATCCAGTAGGTCCCACCACCATAGGCATCACATAGCTGATCGAAGATCTGTCGCCAACATCCACAACGATGGAAGCGGCTTCTCTTGTACGAGGCCTTTGAGGAATATCAGTAACGCCGTCCCATTGCCAGTCCTGAAATGAATTCAGATTAGTCCTGTAAATACAAATGAAGCATAATCGGGACCTTCGACGCCTCACGAAATGGAATGTGGAGTGTTGTTTCATCCCGAAGTTCCACGAAAATGCGAAGGGCATCCCATATTCTTTTATCACCTGGTTTCAATACCGCGGTCACGGCCGAATCGAGATATGTTGGAGGGAAGAAGATTCGTTGTAATTCCGCCCTTGAGTTTGTTTGAGATTGTTGACTGATAAGGATAGCTGAGTATGTCCTACCTTTGTCTGTCAGCCCAAGGTCCATAACGAATGATTCCTCCGTAGATAATCACATCAAAGCCCCACTCTGGTGCGATGTCGCCGTTACGAATATCATATACACCTGGACCGGATTGTTCGATGTTGGGGATATTGGATGGAACTTCCCCAACAACATCAACATAGTAGGTAAATTCAAGGATCGGTGCCTCCAATATATTGCGTTCCAATGCATATTCGAAGGTTGAGAAGTCGATTCCAATGGGTGTTTCTGCATTGGCAGTTTCGTTTGAATTTTGATGCGGCGGAGAAGATTTTGACGGCTGAGCTCCTCGTTGAACGCGTCGAGTAGTAAGATAATCATTAACGAGGTTGTAGAACTTCATTTGACGCCAAACTTTCGCAAATGTACGATGTGATTGATAAAAACTGAATTTTCGGTGGGTAGCGGAGCTGATAATTAGAATGGCATTAGATTTGGGTTCAATCCGAATATACTTTCCCTCACTGTCTTATTCTGCCGTGAATAACTTCTCCTAAGGATGTCATAGGATCGACATAGTCGTCATTATGGACAAATCGCATAGTAATTTTCTGGAACCTGAGATTTAGGATTTGTTTGTAGAGGTCAAGTTTGGATCTAGACTGGAGTAAGGTGAATAAAAGACAGGGAAACAGTACAGGGAAAACCCACAGGGACTATTCCGAATGTCCCAGCAGCATTTTGAAATTCCACGACAAGGAGGTTAGTTGTTGAAGGATTTCCTAGAATAATTGCGCCAGTACGGACGCTGATCCCAAGAGGTAGAAGGTCTTTGGGGTCAAGGCTAGGCAGCTGGCCCTTGAGCCAAGCCCAGACTTTCTTCAGGAAGCCGGGAACCTGAAGAGTTGTCCTGACGATAGAAGGGGGATAAGTAGAGAAGGGTTCCGCTGAGATTTATTCAAAGTTTTCAATCCGACTTTCTGGATGAAAAGCTCCGCCTCTTACCTTGACGCGAAAAGCGCCTGAATAACCTATGATGAGAGCTTGACCGCGACGTTGGGCGGCTTGCCTTCTCCGCCTGTTCGAGAATGCCATCAAAAGCTGCAGTTCTGTTATACAAGAACCATTCCATTCCCTCCAAGGTAACTTGAATGCGGCAAGACCAGAGACTGGCGGAAAGTTTGACTGAGAGTCCAATAAACGTGAGATGGAAATGAAGAAAAACGAGGATACTAACAACTTCCCCCTCGGGATGAATTAACCTCATCTTCAGATGTAGGTCTTCTGATCCAATATCTCCACTGAACCTGACCTTTGACTATTTTGATCGTTTGGTTGCTTGAATGGTATCGGACATCCTTAAGAAGTATTCTTCCGGCCAAAAGAGAGAAGTGGATCGAGCCTTTGTGGAGGTTGGTGACTGCGAGAAAAAGAAAGCGGCAGGACTCACCAATTTCAATCCAGATATTTGGACCTTCTTGATTCCAGAAGAGCAAACGAACCGTTTTGCCAATTACAAATGCGATGAAACGATTCCAGTAGAAGAGATATAGCACAAGGGCGACAACAATGCATACACACGCTATAATAAGAAGTCGATTGATCATCTCTGACCGTTGAAAACGCGGCTAGTATTGGGTATATGGTCTGGATGTGTGTCAGGCCTTCAGGCCTTCAGGAGTGACTGGTGGTCAAAGAGGTTATGGACCAGCGACGAATACAGCATAGAAGGGACTCCGAGGACCCCTAATTTCGCGACACCGACGCGTTTAAGGAGTGCCTTCGGGTGAATGTCGAGTTTGAGTTGACGTTGAGGCTTGAGCGCTTGAGCAATGGGCTCCTTTCGAATGTGTGTTGACCTGATCGCTTACGTAATGGACGTTTATTCCTTCCGAAGTTGACCAAGTCTGCAACTTGAACTTGAAGCTTGCAAGTTGCCAGTGAAGTCTTGAACTTGTTTTGACCGTGACCATCGAACAACAGCACCGTACCATGTCTGTCAATGCTGTTAAACAGCCAATCTCACCCCTAAAACGGCTCGCTCGACGTGCTACCTCGACGTGTACATTGCAGGCAACCAACTACGGCAAATGTATCGTGTCCTCATATACCGACGTCAGCAAAGATATGTGCTCTGCAGAGTTCCTCCTTTTCAAAGAGTGTCTGCGTAATGCAGTATGTCGAACCTTCTTCATTTGACTCATCAACTCGTTAAACTCAAGTGATTCAGATGAAACAAACGCGATGACATTGCTAGGCTAATGTCCGTTCTTTCTACCAAGTCCAATCCCAATAATTATAATATCAACTGCATTCCTAGTTATCAGTCTATTCCGTTATTTCCCCACCAGGCATTCTGGGAGCGTCATTAGGGTCTCGTGGTACAGCGGGCCGGTCTCTCTCTCTGGTTCGAATTTCTCGCATCTGCCTTCCCGCTCGCAGCAACATGCCAATGCCAGGAAGGGGCCAAGGGGTCGGGTTGGTCAGCAGGGAGTTTTCTGTGGTCGTTGGGCGGATGGGTGGTGGCGGTGGGTGGCGAAGGTGTTTGATCATTACGTCGAAACGTAATTCCATTATCAATGGTAGATTATGCCCATGGGAATCCAACTTCATGCCCGTTGATGTACTAGGGGTAATCAGCGGGATTGAATCAGGTTTGACGACAGGATTTGACGATGCCCGGAATAGAGGAATCGAGAATGATGAATGGACCTCTGGCAACAGAGGGTCTTCTGAATCGGCGTCTGGGGCATTGTAGTAAATTGATGTTTCGTATGCGATGGTTATAAGAATAAGTTGTAGGAAGATAATGAATAGGTCAAGGGAGAATAACTGAAATTTCGATGGTAGATACGCTGAAGGAAGGATGTTAGTTTGAATGATATTTTCGAAATAATGTGGCGACATACACATGCCCACAAAATCAAGTATGATAGCGCGGCCTTCCAGGGCTCCATGGATAGAGTGATTCCAGAAGTTTGGAATGCTGAAAACCAGCAACACCGCATAGAAGAACCGCAGAGTTTTAGTTGAATCAAGATCCCTTGGCTTCGAGCAATGTAGTTGTGATATCAGCCTGACTATATAGAGCCATATCGACGGTGAGAGGAAGAAAGAAAGGGTGTGCAGTTGATACAACAATGTGTCAAGCTAGAAAGGATGGTGGCTTGTATTGAGGATGTGTCGAAACAGTCGTGTGGCTCGCTACGCACCGAATGAATAAGATGGAGCCTTTGCGCATGGAACCGCTTATTCATGACATATGTTGAGAAGAGAGGCACTTCCCTGCCTCAAGCGTTAATAGGCAATAGAGAGTTGGTGGCTGCAAGGCCTCTAAGTGGTGCCGGTGAGCGGTGACCACAGGCTCTGAGAGTCTGAATATTATTGATTGATTGATGTAGCTGGCTTGAAGCTGAAGACGGCTTGTTATTACTTGGCCTGGGAGTATCCTCTCGGTCTTTTCGGACATACGCCTGCCATTTAGTGTCTGTATGGAATAGTAACAAGTCCTCGTAATGATTATCACTGTAAACTTATACTACTAGAAATCTGTCTAGATGGATGATGTCCGTGAATCGTACAAAAGTCCAAAATGAGATGCAGCTCGACTTTGTAAATAAAAAAACGTGTACATTATGTCTCCCGAAACGCATGTGTTCGTACAATTATCCACTTCTTCGTCCTGATAGAGTATCTGTGGTTTTGTCTTCGACTTCGGGAGGTAAAGGCTCTCCGCCAAAATGAGCTTCTCGGTCTGGAGAAAGTATTCCGCTCTCTGTATACGGGTCGAATTCGGTATCAGAAGGTTCGAGATAATACGGCTGAAGTGGCGGAGGTTCGGAATCTGCAGCAGGATCTGGCAGCCTGGCATACGAGTATCCATTTCCGTTTCGATGTTTCAGTTGGAAAGCATTTTCTATATCCATGCGAGTCCGAGCCTTCTCTCGTTTCAATTGATTGAGATACCGAGTTACAATGACGACCCCATCTATTTGATCTTTTAGAGAGAGCGAGAGATAACTTGAACATGTTGGATACATACAGATTTCCGCAAGGATAACCAATGCAGCGATAACTAAGTACACCCATGTTGCGAAGCCCAGGAACCCATTGCACTGTTCTTCTGCTTGTGGATCTTTAATTGCAAGTTTACAGGCCAGGTTTTGATCATGGCTCAACGTATGGGTGACCTCGTAAGTCAAATAGGAAGCAACGCCGACATTGAGCACAAGATGAACATAAAGAATATAGGCGTAGGTCTGAATGAAAGCCTGTTTTCGGAGAATGGCACCAGATAATCTATTTGACAGTCAGTGAGGTCTACAAAAACTGCAGAAACAATGATAGATAATCACCCTAACATAGACGCAACGAAAAGGATGGTCTCTGTCAAACCCGCCACAATAAAGGCCGCTCGCTCCTGACCGGACAACCCAGAGGAGGCTAAGGATGATGAGAATCAGTTGATTAGTCTTAAATCTGAGAAGCTGGACCTACAAGACGACACTTCAAACCAGAGAAGGACCATTAAGAGTCCTGAAAACAAGCAACCAAGGACAGCCATTGAAACGACACCAAACCTCACGGGTAAACAACAGCAAAAAGTGTTCCCGCCAAACACCAACTGTCTGTAACTGAAAGGCATTTTCGACCTCGCTGCGTCGAACGTCTTGAAAGGACTGAAGTTGGATCGTCTAAGAGGTCTAGCAAGTCCAATCCAGTTCTGGTATGCTCGTTAGTGATCCGCACGTTTGCCGTAGTCATGGCTGTGTGTTTAAAATTAAGTAGCTGGTGTAGAGAAGCAGGGAAGACTTGATGGACAACTGGCAGTGTTCTGGATGGGTGACACAATGAGGAATGATATACCATACTAGCTGCACGTGACTCCTAGATTGTATTGCCACCTCCTGCCAGTGCCTCCGAGTCCCGTTGAACATTGACGACGACGTTGAGGCCTTTGAGGCCTTGAGGGTTTGTAGTCGTCTCGTTATCTCCCAGCCCCCAGCAGCCATGGATCTTTCCCAGATTTTTCGATTGTTACATTGTTGTCAGCTGATGATCAGCCAATGATGATGGAAAGTTCGTGAGAGATTCAAGAAAGTTTATATTGTCTTATAACCTCCTGTTGTTGCGAAAGGTTGCGAACCGTTGTGATGACTGGGTAAAGCCAGAGGAGGTTTTAGTGACCGGACCTTGGACCGACCTGATCTTCTCACTGCTCAGCGCTCAGGTTTCTCAGCCTCTCCGACTCTCTTCCAACTTACAAGCTTTCAAATTGGGTTCATAGACTTTTCACCTCCCATGTCCACGCCCTTCTAGAATTAGCTGCTGTTCAGTTGCCGCTCACAGCATCGTATCGCCGTCATTGCAAACGGTATTCTGATATTTTCAGGCCAGGTATTGGCGTTCCATGGTCCATCAGGCCTTGGAGACACCACTGCAAATCGCTCTAGAGCAATCATCTGGTGCGTTTCTTGATACTTTATAGGTTTGTTGAACTTACTTGCTACTCCTATCATACAGTAGCATCTTTGGCCGTACTTCTATGGTCGGTCACTCCGATACCATACCCGCATTCTGTTATTTATATATATGATTGGTTTCAGGGAATGGTTTATTACCTTCGACGATGAATTTACATACATTTGGCCGCAAGTTTTTTCTTTCTTTCTTTTTCGACCATTCAGGTGACCTGACAGGAATATATATACAGCAAAAGCAATAGCTCCTGGGTCAAATGGATTTTTTGTTTCGCGCGTTATTATATTTTTCTGCTACATATGTAAGGGTTCAATACTTTTTAAATTTCACATTGACCTGAGTTTTTTGTCTTCTGCTTCAGCACAACCCGATTCATAGAGTTGATTATTCGAAATGAATGGAGTCTGAGTCTCGGAGCGCTCAGGACATGGTATAGCAGTCAAGTCCTCCTGGCCACTTTGGCTCTGTTCGCATTTGAGATCATCCTCGTGTCAAGAGGTAAGTGTTTTATAGACCAACCCATATGTCTTATCTCACTTCGCCATAGTCTATGCACTTTATAATCAAAATCGATTTCTGGGATGGATGCTGGCATCCTTTCTGGTCCTGGAGCTTGCCATGGCCATAGTTGGCCTAGTGCTTACCTTGCCAGGAGATGACTTTGTTCCCCGAACTATTGTCACACACCTTCCGGAGTCGTTCGCCTATTTGGGGTGAGCAGTATTTTGATCTTTGACTCATCTCTCTCTTTTATTGATCATAGGGTAGAATATCCTCCGCTGCCGTCCAAACCGTCGTCTTCGTTTTGACGTTGAAGAAATATTATAGAAGTTCACTCTCGACCATCCCTTTAGTCAAATTGATGATTAGAGATGGTTCATTCGCCTTTCTTATGTCGACGGGTCCGTTTAAGAAATTTGATTCTTGACGTGTTTGAATCTGACATTTTTTTGCCTAGTTTTTGGATTGACTGTAGTCATCTATGCCGCCACTGAGGTTACTTATGCTGTCACTGGATATGCGTAAGCGCGTTCATTATGGATGTTCGTCTGCACTGCTCATTAGATTATCTACGCTTTTCACAGGTGGCACTTGTCAGCGTTATCGACTGCAGTACGTCTGTATATAACCGTATCTGCTCAGAGTGCCCCTGATTTCTTTTCAGACATGTCGTTTGATCATCAACATGCAAAAATCGCCTGTATTATCCGACTGCGTGGATACTTCTACCACTATAATCTTTACCTCGATTATTACAGACCAAATGGAACTTGAGATCGATGCTTTCGTGATTGGGCAGAGTCGTTGGAGTCACCAAAGCCGGTGAGTACTGCGTAGTAACTCGTGTGCCGGCCATTGGGACTTAAAAACTTTATTGTAGCTCTCGTTCATTGGTTACATCGCGTGGCAGAGCGTGATGATTCCTGAGATATAAACTGTGCGATAAAGACCCAGAATACTCCCTTTGCTTAATCTTATGGTTGCTTACTATTGGTAGCATGGTCGCTGTTTTTCTCAAAAGTTTGTCGAAAGATATTCCTCAAATAATGTTGTAAATTTGTAATACAAAGTAGATACGGAATGGATACTTTTGCGCTTAGTATGCACGGCTCACGGGTAGGATCTGTAAGAGGTTGTGTGCATATTTTCGGAATATGTCTTATGAACAACCCCTGAAATTTTGGCCTTGAGTTCAAGAGTCAAGACCTCAAGTACTCAAGTACTCAAGATTGAAACGTTGAAGACTGTCGCCGCTCGATGTTTCTGATTGTGCATGTTAGGAAAGGAGGCTATTACCTTCGAGGCAAGATCACCGTCTCGACTGAACTTCATAAAGTTCAAACTTCAAGCTTACTGCCTTTGCTTTCATTTCTTAACCCATCGTTATCTCTATTTGTTTTCTGGACATGAATACCCCTCAGCCCGCCGCCTCAGGCTCGGGTGCCATGGATGTCGACACAGACACACCTCCACCACATGTAACGTCTGCGATTGCTTCTCAGCCAAAGCGACCCCGGGCGTCATCTGTGCCCCTTCATCCTTCAAACCTCAACGTTGGATATATCTATTCCTCTGAAATGATGTCCCATTTCTCTCCTCATGGCCATCCTGAACAACCTGCTCGCATCCAACAAATCTGGGCCACCCTTGTCCGTGAAGAATTAAATAGAAGGATGAAATGGCTCCCCATTCGCGAAGTTCGTAAAGATGAAGCCCTCCTTGTCCATAGTGAGGATCACTGGAATAAGGTTATGGCTATTCAATGTGAGTATGAGGAGGTTATGATATTTACTTGTTCCTCGTTAGTTCTCACAACTGAAGAATATATATTTGAATTATCGTTAGACCTAAGTGATCAACAAAGAGCAGACTCTGAAGAATATTACGAACAAATGTCCCTCTATGTGATGTCCGGTACCACCAGAGCTTCTCTACTGAGCTGTGGTGGTGTTGTTGAAGCATGTCTTGCTGTCGCACGCAATGAACTAAAAAAGACTTTTGCTATTGTGCGCCCACCAGGACATCATGCCGAGCCAGATGAACATATGGGCTTTTGCTTCTTCAATAATGTGGCCGTTGCTGCAAGAGTCGTCCAACAACGCACCTCATTGAAGAAAATCATGATTCTTGACTGGTGGGTCTTCGTAGATCGTCATATTGACCTTTTGTTCATAATTGATTCAAGGGACGTCCATCACGGCAAGTACAATGGACAGTTATCTTTTGATAATTGATCTTACAATGAAAGACAGGTAACGGAACGCAAAGAGCGTTCAATGACGATCCTTCCGTACTCTATGTATCTTTACACCGTTATGAGCAGGGATCGTTTTATCCATGTGGGCCATTTGGGTCGATGACATCCTGTGGTGAAGGGCCTGGTACAGGATTGTAAGTTCGTCTCCTCCATTATTTTGGAATGCTCTACACAATGCATCTGTAGCTCGGTGAATATTCCCTGGCCGGACAAGGGTATGGGTGATGCAGAATATATCTATGCATTTCAGCAAGTAATACTGCCAATTGCCATGGAATTCGCCCCAGAACTCGTCATTAGTGAGTTTGTCCTTCCATCCTTATCTTCTTGTTTCACATGGGTAATTAGTTTCTGCTGGGTTTGATGCGGCGGCTGGGGATGAGCTCGGAGAATGCCTCGTTTCACCTGCTGGATATGCACATATGACACACATGCTTGCTGGTCTGGCTGGTGGACGATTAGTTGTTGCTCTCGAAGTACCGTTCTATTTAAAAACATAAATCTGTTTCCCTGACGCTTTTTTTGTAGGGAGGGTATAATCTCGATTCTATATCCCGTTCAGCGTTAGCTGTTACGCGAGTACTTCTCGGGGAGGCACCAGACGTCCTACCTCCGCTGAAGGCAAACGAAGCGGCCACGGAGACGGTCTGGCTAGTGGCGCGCGAGCAGAGCAAGTACTGGCGCAGTGTTAACCCCAAAGCCTGTGAGCCTCAAGAAGGTGAGATTTTTCCGGGGCTTTTGTATCCAAAAATTTCATTATGCGTTTCTCTTCGCAGGATTGGAACCAATCTCATTCTCTATACCTGGTAAGTACATGCAACTCGGTTGAGAAAAGTCCTTTTTAAATTATGCATCCAACAGAAATTCTCAAATCACACCGACAACATTATCTCTATACGGAACACGACATGATGCAGGTCCCTATGATGACCCGAGAAATGGAAGAGCGATTCTCTTCTCAGGTCGTGTGCACGTATGTCCACCTCTTCCTCTTCCAGAATCACCCATGATTTGGAATTCCCATTTTCGCAGATCCGATTTGTTTGAAAATAGGACACTCGTTGTTTTTGTCCACGAATTGTGCGTTCTCTCCCGTCTATACGATACAAGCTTTCTCAATAGTAAGTCGCCAGTGGAAATCTGAGACTCGAACTTGAATCATCAACAACTTGTGACGTGAACATGGAGCGTTCATATCTCGTGAGTTACCTCAGTGGCACATATACCACACAATCATAACCTCCGTTAGATTGATTATTCGAAAGAACTAGTTGGTTGGGTAAGAAGTCAGGGATATGCGCTCCTGGATGCCAATCTATACCCTAAACCTGCAGTAGTCGGCAATCTGAATCCGGTAAGTTCAGTTGGCCCAAAATCCTCGCTGTTTTGACAATGGGTGCAGCGACAAAAATCAGGAGATGATATTGGGAGAGACCTTTTGACTTATTTATGGGATAATTATATCCAGTAAGTGGACGTCATGCATGCGTTCCCTGTGCTCCTCTTGCTAATTCTTTGTTTAGACTGTCAAGCGCCGAAAATGTCATTTTCATAGGTCATGGACCAGGTTGCAAACCATTACTTGACCTCGTCAGTCGCAGAGGTATGAACTTTATTTCTCGTTCTTTTCCCTGTTGCAAGATCTTGTTTTAGCCAGTAGCGTCACGAAAAGCGTCAAGGCTATTATCCAAGTACTTGGCCTTCAAAAGATGCCTTCGATTCCCGCCGACGTTGAAGACGCACGAGCTTGGTACCAAAAGGTATGCACTGTCTTCGTCGTTATTTTCCCGTACTACCTTTAAAAATCAAATTCTTCTAGTCATCTTTGGTAATTGTCCCTTCAAGTCATCCTGTTATGGGTCCCTTGGTAAAGCCGAAAGATATTCGTCGGCATGGTATCATCCTTCCAATAGGTAATTAATCCTGTTAAATGTAAATGTTAAGCTCTCATGAACCGTTGAAACAGAGGAGACACGCCAGATTAAATTGATAATTCGTGCAATGCCTGCCATCAAGGAATTTGTGACAGAGACCTTGGCAACATATCCTCTATCTAATCGCACAAATAGACTTGCTTAAACTCAATCTATCCCTAGATTCTGTTGTCTATACGCATCGATACTACCACATATTGTCCGAATCCTTGTATAATTCATCATACCTGTGAAACACTAGGTTCATTCCAATAAATCGACCAACCCACGATCAGCAGAGATTATTCCAACAACTTTGCCCTCAAAGTCAAGTATCGTCCCTTTCCTGACTGCAACAAGGTCGCTGTTGGTGTTTTTCACGCCCAGAAGTTGTTCGAGATTTGTTGAGGCAAGTGCAATAGCATCTGGTCTAGAAATTTCGCCGTTCGCTTCCAGGGCGGCCTGTGCATAACTTGAGATGAACAATCCAAACGTTGGAACAAATTTCCACTTACCCAAGCAACGTCAAAGCGCAAATTTCTCGCACTCCACTGCTCTTCAATACCAATACCCACAGTGACGTTATGCTTAAGAAGGGCCAACACTGAATTCTCTTGAGTCAAAGGTGGTCCTGGTAATCTGTTTTGAGAGTAATATGAGCGTATTTCGCTTGAGTTGGAGAAATGTCAAATTACATTCTCCTTGATTTCCAAGCTGCAGGGAAAGGTCGAGAAGGTCGCAAGATGACACCGATTCTAGCCTCGCCGATTTCTTTGGCGAGAAGATGCGCTTCATTCGCTCCGGCAAAGGTAAATTGGATAGGATTCCCGTATTGTTCTTCGATTTCTTGCTTGAGTGTTATCAATGAGGCCATAATATCGGCGTTGTGGACCGCTATTACAAGTGGTAATTCTCCCTGGGATGAAACTGAATATGTATCCAAAAACCAGATATTCGGCATCGGAGATCATACCTTGACAACGGATTTGAAATGGGATTTTAGTCCTCCTGCACCGTTCCCATTGAGCAAACCACGCAGTGCAGCTATATGTGTGCTAACACTGGGTTTTGACGAATCGATGCTTATATGCAACGCCGTGGTCTCTTGCAAGACAGCACCAGGAGACAGGCGGTGGGGGGATCCAGTGTTGAAAGCAGTTCCCAGTCCACTGATGAAACCAGATGTGCTTGGAGACGTAACACCCACCGTCACTCCGGAGCGGTAGGCTAGTCTGAGGTTGGTTCATCAGTATCACACCTGGCGGCTGACAGATAATCAATTCACTCACAATGCATCGCGGGTGGCGAATTGGAGTCCGTCCACAGCTTGGATTGTGCTACCTTCACCCAGAATGGAGGGCTCATCCGATTTTAATGGGTTCAGAACATCTCCGTCGTTGGAAGACGACTCCTGGTCGATATGGTTGAGAGCCAAATGACTCCCAAAACTGATTAGAGAGGGGCTATATGATAATTATTAAGAAGATACCAGTCAGATGATGTGGAATAGAACTTACGAAATGGAACCACCCTCTAGATCTACTATCTGTGCGGAGTGATGCACAGAAGGGCAATCCACCAAGGAGCCGAAACAAGCAATTTTGCCGTGTTTCACAACAACAACTCCAGCGCCTGTCTGAGAAGCAGAGAACGCCTTTCGAATGGCCATGTTTCCAAGGTCCCTTAGAAACACTGTATCGACGTTAGTAAAAACGATAGTGTCGCTTTCAGACTTCTTAGCCTCCAACGGAGGGAGGCCATCGTACTCCAAAGCTTCCTTGGCCTCCTTCGTAAAATCGGGTGTTCTTGGTACATGCTGGAACGCAGAGGGTTTTTTGCTGACATGCGGTGTCTTGATTTGGGCAATTCCGTCAATGAACACCTGTTTGGGAGTTGCACCGAGGGACAAAGGATGGCTATCCCAAATAACGACATCTACGGTATGTTGTTAATCAGAAAAAGTTTGTTCTTAATCGACTGTCTCGAGAAGAGCCCTACCAGCATCGTGACCTATGTGAGGAGGTAATTTAACTGTCAATCTAAAAATCCTCAAAGTTGATGCATACCTTGCTGGATAAACCCGATTCGGTGGTCGTAACCAAGAACTGTGGCTGGTGTAGAAATGACTGAAGCCAATGCAATGTTATGTGGCAAGCCAAAATAATGCGCCTGCTGAGCTTCATAAAGAAGGTGGCGAGAGTTCAGGACTGGGTGGTCACTCTATATTGATTGTGATTAAAACGATTGCATTGTCAGGTCAGAGACAAGCAAACCTTCATAACCACTCTTAGCCCGTTTTCAGCTAGAATAGAGGGAGCAAATTCCGATCCTCGATAAGCTTCACGCTTATAACGAGCGTTGGTAGCAAATAGTGCAATCGCAGGTGTTCTTCCTAATAAAGAGTTAAAGACTGGTTATATCAGGATAGCAATACACACCATAGGCCTTCTTTAACAGTTCTGGGACAAGATAAGTTTCATGGGCGTGATGAAAGGCAGCGATAGAGAATTTAAATTCGTTTGTTAACTTGTTTAACATCAGCTTGCGACTTCTAGACATTGAAACTGAACAGAAATTTGCTTACTCGAACCATCCCATCCAGGTCAACTGCTTCATAGCAGTGATTATGGACCTGGAAAATAATGAATAGGGCGCTGGGGTTTATTGCGGAGCACGTACTTTAACACGTCCCCTCAAAACATCTACAAGAGCTTCCCATTGTAAATCGTGTGGAAATTCTCCAAGGTCTTTCCAATTCCCTTCAAGGGCTTTGGCACAGTATTCATCCTGTTTCACTTTGATTTTGCGTGCAGTTTCATAACTTTAATGATCGAATGAGCTTCTCCAAACAATTCCAATTTGTATAATTTACCCTTGTCTGAAGGCCCATATCGTATCCATACGTGTACCAGAGTAGACTCGACCTAGACAGACAACGAGGGTTAAAGGATGAATTTTAATGCTAACGAATGCACCCACTTGGGTTTTCTCCGCAGGCATGTCTGGAAAAATTGTTAGAATGGAATCTTGGAGATATCATTGAGCCAATTACTTCATTTGTCTCCAACGAGGTCGAGATTCGTGAATCTGACTCCCATTCAGTGAGTGGGGTGGTTCTAACACCATCGAGGAAGAGGATCTTTCTGCCGTTGGTCGTAATTTGATGGTGAATGCCTGGCCACCTAGACCCATTGGTCATAAATATTAGGATTGCTAGAATAAACGTAATGGCCTACCTATAGCGTCGGCAGAACCAGGAAGGACATTTGCGGTTGTTACTCCTCCGGAAATAGATAGCTGGTAAGCGTCATCATGGGTGTTGAGACCATCTATGCTGCGAAGCCATGGAAGGACAAGCCCCTTGAGAGAATTGGTGTCATCTGAGCCACGAAGCGCTGGAGCACTATCGACTCCGAGATGAGAGTGCATGTCCACAATGCTAATACAGACATTAACGAGAGAGACAATAAACAATTGGCAGATGTACTCACCCAGGGGTAACCCAAGCGCCTGCGGCGTCGATAATGACCAGGTCATTGTATTCATCCAGCTGGGACTGCTGGAAGTGTCCTACTCTCTTGATGAGACCCTTGTCGAGAAGGATATCTCCAACAAGAACTTCATGGCCTGAGTCGTGCCCAGTCCAAATGGTCGCGTTACGGATGAGTGTAGGAGGAGTTCCAGGGGAAAAACGATCCGACTCTGTCCTATGATGAAAATTGTCGGGAGGTCCAGGCAAAAGATGCAGTGCTTGACACTGTTCGATTATCTGAGCGGCGTTGATAGGAACCTGAGTTGAACCATGGTGGTGCCAATCGAAAGTGATGCCAAAAGAAGAAACAGTGGCTACAGCGACCAAAACAGAGGCCAAAAGAGACCTAAACAGTGTAGAACGGGAAACACCGCGTCTGTGGACGACGTGCTTAGCGTCCATACTGGTGGAAAGGAAGAAAGAGAGCGGAAGACGAAGACAGGACTCTGTGAACGCGACGGTCGCTATCTCCACATGGTGTCTGTTCGGGTCGCAGTCCGGGCCGGCGGTAATTATCCTCTTTTAGACATGAAATTCAGGGGACCACCATGGCTTCCAATACACCACCAGTTGTCATTCCAGCCTCTGCCAACAGTATAGTCGTAAACCCCACTCAAGTACGCCTTATCTCTCAAAGCGTGTCATCAATTTCTAATACCTGGTCCAGCGCGGGAACCCTGTCCTAGAGTGTATCAGAAATGTTGGGAAAGAATTTGGTGAAATTGTTGCCGATTACCAGGTTGGAAGGACGACGGGAGTGCTTTTCCTGAGGTATGATTCCATAACTTATCTCTGCCGTCAAATTTTATAATTTTTTTCTTTTCAGTCTTAAATATCACAGATTGCATCCCGAGTATATACATACTCGGATTGAAAGACTTGGTGTCTCATACAATCTTCGGATCCTCTTGATTTTGTGCGACATCGTGAGTGGATCACCTGTATATTTGGTCATTTTCCAATTTGAAGCCTCATATCTGCCATGCACCATGTGCTTCAGTCGGAGCATCGAGAACCAATACGAGAGCTCACGAAAGTCAGTCAAACTCGTCTGTCAATGTGGAATTCGCCTACTCAACTCAACCTAGGCATCCCTTATCAATAATATCACTGTCATTGTGGCATTTTCGTCAGTCCCACTGTTTCTTGCATCATCATAGATTTGTTTCATCATAGTACATCATCCTCCAGGTTCGAAGAAGCTGGCCTGTATTTATCGACATACAAGCAATTTGAATTCAAACCTCCCGATCTTATCAAAGAACGCACCGAAAAGGATTATCAGTCAATTTTGCGCACAACTCTGACCACAATTAACAAGGTCAACAAGACAGATGTTGAAACACTAAGAACAGCCTATGGCGTATGTTCACCCATCCTTTATCCACTGAGATCGCTTGCGATATAAATTTCTTTTCTAGAGCTTCGCAAATATGGCGAAAGCGACGCCAGACCAGTTACAAAACCTCCCTGGGTTTGGCCAGGTAAAAGTCAAGAATATCCGCAACGTCTTCGAAAAGCCTTTTCGAAACCAGGCGACTACGTCTCTATCTAACTTAAAGTCTCAACCTAGTACGGAACCGAGAGCCTCGGCCGGGATACCACAACAAACCATGGGCTATGAAAGTCCTCCTTGGGATATCGAAAATGATCTCGACGAGACACCGAATGGACCCAGCTCCAAGGTCTTTGACATTGAACTCGACCTCTGAACCTCTCCTCTCAGGCCCGACTAGTGATTTCTGGATTCTTATATCACAAGTTCCATTCAATGATATGTACAGTATGTCAAGACAAATGATTAATGTTAGAAATTGCGAAAGTAGTCTATGAGTAAAATGATCCAATGATCATAGGGTTTAGATGAGTGATATATTACAGAATGGGAATGGGGTATGAATAAGACACAAAATTTATCTGCTCTCCCAGCAGGTCTATTTATCCTTCTTCGTGAAATAGTCGGTCAGTGTTTTGCTCTGGTTGTCAGGATCATTTCGTATAAAGTATTCGCGTTGGTAATGCAGGGCCATAGACAACACTTTAATTGCAGCTTTGGCTCTGGAGCGTTCCAAATGTGCGGCTCGAGTATCGGCTTTGAAAAAAGGGGTGAGCAAAAATGAACCTCCGATGCTTCACGATGAAGAAAAAACAAGCTCACAAATTTTGTTGTGAAGGGCTTCCAGGGCACTTCTGACGACTTGGAGGTCCGTTTGTGGCTTTTCACCAAACCTTGAAGGAACCCTCGACTTGCGTTCTTCAATGACGTGATCCTTGATATCTGTGATCGCCACACCCAAGATGAATGTATAATGCCCAATATCGTCGTAATTGGTGTGCTCAAGGAGAGAGAACTTCCCAGGCGTATCGACGTCTGGGATCAATTGGTCGATAATTGGGAACAGCGGGGGTAAACTAAACAGTGATTCCTAAAAGAATATTGTTCCAAGTTATTCAGGTTTCCGAATCTATCTCAGAAACGCCGTACCTTTCTAGGACACTGTTTATCTGTGATAAAGCAATGTGCAACCACACTAGCAATCCTACGAGTGACTCCAGACCCAGCCGATAGCAGAGATACCAAGCGGGCCTTGTTCATCGGCTCATAGGATTCTGCACACCGCAATATTTTGACACACAGATTGTATGCCTAGAGGCAGTCAGTGCCTGGAGCCGGAACCAAAACGAATACACTCACTAGCCCTGTATCTTCCATAGGAATACAATTGCACGTCAAGTCGACAACTCGAGTAATATCTTCCAGGGATTCCGAAGATGCCTCTGAGTCCATTCCAAGCAATAACAACGCGACTGTTATATTGGGAACAACAGGCTTTGCGAGCCTTTGAGACCTGATAGAATAATGAAAAATCAGGCGTTTAAACAGTGAAGATGATACACACCTTGCACAAGATTCAATCATACGAATCAAACGAGCAATGATAGCAGATTTTTGCGGAAGGTCTACAGTTTTCAGATCACAGCAACTGGAAATGGACCAATTCTGCGCAGAAAGCACGGAGGCTTCCGCACCGAGCTCAAGCATCGCTTTCTTGATCTGAGAAAATGAAATCGCACTACTCATGGGTTCACTGGAAGAGTTCCAAAACTTTTCCAATGCACGGGTAGCGGAATCGCCGAGTACATTAGGCTGTGGAGATAACACTGTCGGAAAGTAAGTATTCAGATATAGAAAAATGATACATTCACGTACCAACTTCACACATGGATGATGCTACAGCGGATCGTTCGGATGAAGAGATGAGACACAAAAAATCCATGTCAAGAAGTAGTTTTACTTCAGAAAGATCTATGAAAAGAAGGTTCAGCGACAAAAATTTACGCGAGTTGTTTTTTTTACAAACCATTGCGCTGCAGAGCTGTGTTGTATAAGCGGATAACTGCATCATCTCCTGTTATCTGGAATAGAGGAATCGTGTCTCTGCTCGACATGCCAACCTCAACATTGGGAGGATCCCTATTATCGTTTAAGGACGACCAAAGTCGAATTCCTGATTGTGTCTCCAGCGATGTGGCCTTTTCGCCGACTTTGTCTTGTTCCAAAATATCAACCAGTCCCTTTCCGGTACCTTTGCCTTTGATGACTCCAAGAAAGGCTTTTCGTTCTTCTTCGTCAATACCCTTGAGAGAACTGTCGTTTTTGGCTCCGTTTTTTGATGATGATGCTTCTTGGAATAGAGCTTGCATATCTCGGGCAGATCGAGCGGCACTGTCCCAATCAACGTCATCCTCGTCGTCCAGGTCCATATCATCAAGAGGATCTTTGTTTTTCAACCTTTGGGCAGTCATTTCCGCGCGACGGAAATCATCATCACCCACGCCATGCTTATCGGCTGCTCTTTTCTCTCGTAACAACGCTGTAAAAGGATTGAACTTTGGCTTTTGTTTCTGGTTCCTGGCGGGAGCCCTGGTGGGAGAGGTATTTTTGTTTTGAGCCAACTGTTTGGTCGTCGGCTTACGGCGAGAACCTTCAGTGGGTGACGGAAGCGATCGATTTCTCAAAGAATATCGAGGAGGGGGTCTGGCTGGTTCATTCACAGGCAAACCAGAGCTGAGCGGATGTCGATAAGAAAAACATTAGGGCTAAGCATGACGAAAAGCTCACTTTTTACCCGTATTATTTGTTAGCTTGGTCAAGGCAGCCGGGAGGTCTTCTTCATCGCTACTACTCTCAAGTTCTTCCTTGAACTCCGCAGGAGAAGATTCCGGACTGGGTAGAGTGTCCGCATATACCGCTGCTCGTAGTTGGGCGATCTTCTGGTCTGTGTTGACAATTATGGGAGTGGGTGGAATGGATGAAAGTTCACTCAAAGGGGGTGTCAACATCTGATCCGCAGGAGTAAGTGATTTTTTAGCGTTTCTGTCCGAAGGCTTCATTTTGGTCGTTGAAAGTGTCTCCTGACAAGGTTGAGGGGTCCATTCAGAGTCAACAAGCATTTTGTCGCTCTGGCAGTCTCCATCGGGGGTAAGAGGGATAGCACGCTCTTGTGACTTCGTACCTGGACGTATTGGATTGCCTCCTTTCAAAGTAAGCTCTTGTTCTTCGTGTTGGCTGCTGGGGATTATAGTTCCAGGTTCTTCCTCGGGAGACAGACGGGCCTTTTTACTGGTCTGGGGATAAAATAAATTTCTTTTTCAAAACAGAAAGAAAAGTAAAGGAAATCCTCATACCATTGCATTGGGTGTTTTGTTCGTCCTTACGATGTCTTGATCGTTAGCACCCTTTGTCCGACGTCGTAGAGGTGATGGCTTTTCCGGAAGCTTTGAGGACGTTGGTTCAGAGATTGGTTGAGAATCGGGACTTCTTGGCCTCTTCAACGAGCCACTGTTTGAAGAAGTTAGAGAAGCCTGAGGAGACTTGGGCATGTTTGCCTGTTGTAGGGGAGAGGCAGCGAGTGGCGCGACGTCCTTTGTTGGTGTGTTTGGGACTCTTTCAAGGATTGCCCCAGGGACGTTGGCTTTCAAAATACTCTTATCGACTGCTGATGAGGACTTAGTAGGTTTTCTGTCGGTTGAAGAGCGAGGTATATCCTGAGAGGAAGGTTGTTTCGAGTTTCGTGCAAAAAAGGAGGTAATGGTTTTTCCGTGATTCACCGCGGGCTTCTTCGTGTTTTTGGCCATGATTGGGTATTCGGAATTGTTCCGAGTTGCAACAAGTTGAGGAATTGAACCTAAAGATGATAGACGCGTCTCACAGGCTCTGCACTACGCGGTTACGTTAATGTTCTTCCTCGCCAACGCGGAGTTTGTAAGTTAAATAGTCGATCACGTGCTTCAGCACCATCGCGAATAGGGGCCTCGTCGTTGTTGCTCCTCTGTCCTCATGCCTCTTTTGCTCAAGTACTTAGTGTACTTGATTTTGTCGTACATTTAATATTCCCGAAAACATCCCAACACGTTGAACCAGCAACCACAGTCACAACATCGCCAAAAGAATAAATAAAAATTTTACATCCGAATCTATGTTTCAAATACATGAACCACACTCTGTCTCGGCGAAACTATGGCTGCAACTTTATGATTCATACTAAACAGGTCTCCACCCCGAGTGGCTACTAAATCGATCTGACCGTCGTCGATTTTGACTCCCAGGAGCTTCAATATGTTCGTTGAACCCATGGCCAACGCTTCTTCCTCCGTGATGCGACCTCCACTTTCAATCGCGGCCTGAGTCGACAAGAATGTCAGAGATAAAATGAATGACACAAGATTTCATAGAAGACAGTACCCATGCGATATCAAAAGGAAGGTTGTGCGCTGCACAGAAGAGCCCGTCACACCCTATTCCCACAGAAACATTGTGGGACATGAGCTCGACGATGGCACTATGACTGGATATCGGAGGGCCAGGCATTCTGTCAAACAAAGTTCAGCAAATGTGGGAGTGTCATTATCGCATATGTTTTGTCGACTTACATGCGTCTGCTTTCCCAATTGCTGGGAAAGGGCCTCGATCGACTGACAATAACACCGACCTTGGCCTCTCCTAGTTCTTTCGCAAGGAAACCTGCCTCGCTTCCTCCAAAGATCGTAAGTTTCATTTCGTGTCCAGTCTTAGCCTCGACCTCGTGCTTCAGATTCACGAGGGTTGCAATGATGTCCGCATTGTTGGCCTCAACAACGAGGGGAAGTTCGCCCTGAATTTCAAAGGAGTACAAATCAAAAATGAGAACACACGGACGCTTCTTTTAACTACATACCTTTGAGACCTTCGTGAACCACATTCCTGTCTCTCCTTCAGATTGACCAAGGAGAAGATGGCGAAGTGTCGCTATCTGTGTGCTGATGCTAGGATTACCGAAGTGTTGAACAGACACATGTACAGAGGCGAATTCTTGTATAACGGCGCCGTCATCGAATTTATGTGGGGCCCCGAGAGAGAATGCGACGGCAAGACCACCAAGAAACTTATCATGCACTGGGGCTGTAATACTAGTTGTGACCTACGAATCGATGACAGGGGGTCAGATGAGAGTCAATTTCACATCATTTCTAAACGACTCACTCCAAAACGGTAGCCCAAGCTAACAACCAGTTAGAACAAATCTTCTGGGATGAGGCGATACTTACAGAGCATTCCTAGTCCCAAACTGGAGTCCATCAACGGCGTGAATCATCGAGGATTCGCCACCGAGAAGATGTGGGATGTTTGCTTGAAGTGGGTCGTGGACAATTCCATCATTGGTCGATGATTCGGCAGCTATCTCTTGCAATCCCAACGGAGAGCCAAATGAAACAAGGCCTGGCGAAATGGCACCGCCTTCTAAATCGATGACTTTCATGGCGGTCTCAGCCAATGCTGAGCCCGAACATTCCTCTACATACCCATAACACAAAATCGATCCATTGTGAATCACGACGTTTTGTAGATCATCCCTGTTTGAAAGAGACTGGGGTGTTTTCTCCATAATTCCATTCTTCATCTGCCAGAGCGACCGGACGTTCGTGAACATAATTGTATCTTCGTAAACTTTTTTTGTTGTTAACGGTGGCAGTCCATCAAACTCAACCGCTTCCCGAGCCTCTACATCGAAGTTTGGCACTTTCGGTAGCTTCTGGAACGAGTCCGGTTTCTTGACCACATAAGGGGAGGAAAGTTGTGCAATTCCATCGATGAAGACTTGGGATGGAGTGGCACCCAAAGCAAGTGGATGACTATCCCAGATCACGATGTCTGCGATTGCATTTCAGTGAGATTTCGGTTAACATGAGGCTGAAAGCATACCAGCATCATACCCTAGAGTATGTGTAAAACCGGTGAGAGCAATGCCTTTGATGTATGAGCATATACGCTACCTTTCTTGAGATACCCAATACGATGGCCCATTCCGACGACTTCAGCGGGGTTGGTAATCACTGATTGTAAGGCCAAGTTTGCAGGAAGACCATAGAAATAAGCTTGCTGAGCCTCATACAGAAGATAGCGAGAATTCATCGCTGGATGGTCGCTCTGCGATGAAGATGTCAATGTGATAAAGGAAATGCCAGACACGATTAATCTATACCTTCATCAGCACTGTTAGTCCGTTTTCAGCCAAAATACGGGGAGCGAATTGAGACGATCGATATGATTCGCGCTTGTATCTGCACATTTTGATCCTCAATATGGAGAACTAGATTTAAGATTAAACTCACCTCGCAAAAGCAGCAAAAAGGGCAATGGCGGGGGGTTGACCTGGAACGATTGTGAATAATTATTGGGATTGGGATGGAGAAACTCAGGTCACCGTAGGCCCTTTTGACGAGATTTGGGACGAGATAGGCTTCGGAGGCGTGATGGAATGCTGCAACCGGGAACTTGAATTCATTCGAGATCTGCCCAAGATTTCAATGCCTAAATTTGACCAGTGATC
Source organism: Psilocybe tampanensis (assembly GCA_019904355.1). Classification (NCBI taxonomy): domain Eukaryota; kingdom Fungi; phylum Basidiomycota; class Agaricomycetes; order Agaricales; family Agrocybaceae; genus Psilocybe; species Psilocybe tampanensis. The sequence continues at coordinate 28,505 of JAHXRV010007884.1, read as the reverse complement.
CATTCGCCTTACTCTCACGAATCCATCGATATCGACAGCCTCGTAGCAATGTGTATTAACCTTTTTTTGGTAGAATATGTCAGTCGATAGTTGATCCAGGCTGATTCGAGACTATCACCTTGACTCTTCCCCTGAGCACGTCAACCAAAGCCTCCCATTCTAAATCTTCTGGAAATCCCCCCAGGCCTGCCCAATCATCAGAAAGTGCACGGGCGCAATATCCATCTTGCACGTCCTTGATTTTTTGAGCGGTGTGATAACTGGGATACATTCAGTTGTTACATACAGAACTTTGATGATGGAGAACACCTACGCCTGGCGAAATGCCCACATCGTATCCATTCGGGTGCCATTATAACTACCAGCTGTAGGAGGAAGACAAACAAAAAAAAATCGTAGATATCCACGACTTATGAACGACTCAAAGACTGACAAGGATTTTCCCCGCATGCATGCCTATGAGAAACCGGTGTTAAAACAAATGGTAACTTACTGTCAATAAGCGAAATGTCCTTACTTGATATGTCGCCAACGAGGACGTAAATTTGGATTGGGGAAAGATGCGTTGATATGATAAGGTGGTTCTAGAACCATAGAGGATGAAGATTTCTCAGAGGTCTCTCTCAGTTTGATGACGAAGGCCTGGCCACCTGAAAATGGGAGTGAGGTTACAGTGAGAATTATTTAACGAACATACTGTAAATGTTGTATTACTATACCTATCGCATTGGCTGACCCAGGAAGGATTAGGGACGTCGTAACCCCACCGGAAATGGATAACGGGTAACTTTCATCATGGGTGTTCAACGCATCAAGACTCCGGAGCCAAGGCTGGACAATCCCTTTCATGGAATTGCCATCGTTGGATCCCACCAGCTCGGGAGATGGACTAACTCCAAGATGAGAATGAACATCCACAATGCCTGGCGTCACCCATGCGCCTTTCGCGTCGACAGTCGTCAAGTCGATTCCGTAGCTTTGTAAAAAGGCAGGGGTCAGATGCCCGATAGCCTGAATGATGCCCTTGTCCAAAATCATATCGGCTTGAATAACCTCTGTACCATTCTTGTCGCCAGTCCATAACCTTGCATTTCGTATCAAGACAGCTGGGGTGCTACTTTCGAATCTATCGGAGCTTGTCCTTCGACTAAAGTCCTCAGCGGGGCCAGGAGTCAATGAAAGTTGGCGGCAACGAGCGAGGGAATAGGCCAGGTGAGGGGGTAGTTCTTCTCGACCCACGAACAGGGTTGAGATGATGGAACGTCGAGTAAAGAGTAGAAGGAAGAAGACCAAGCTGAGCCCAAGTGTTATTCTTCTATGGTTTCTGAGCGAGGTGTCAGGTCGATGTCGCGTGCTCCCATCTGAGGGAGAATATTGCGGAACGGAATGGTTACCCATGATTCAGAGGCGCTGGGGGAAAACATCCCAGTGTTTTGCTAGTATAAATACAACCGGAGGACGGTGTGCATGTGTCATAAGCATAAGGCTGCATCAAGTAGTATGTGAATTCGATTTATTGAAAGCATGCTGCAGCCACACGCATCGAAGCGATTGCATTTACGTAGACTGCTTGGATCAGAAGGATTTGCCAAACAACTTCGACTTCTGCGCGCCGGTCACTGCTTTCTTCAAAGTTCATCCTCACGCTTCGTGTTTTATAGACTTTTTCAACTGTGGAACTATAAGGGGAATTCACAATGCCCCCAAAGCGCGACAACGATATGGATATCGACTCCGATTCAGACATTTCCTTAGACCTTGAACAAACGAATAGACCTAAAGGAAAAGGCAAGGCGAAAGGCGCTGAAAAGAAGAAGACAGACAAAGGGAAGGGGAAAGCAAAAGATACGGTAAATCTTTCTCTCTCAACGCTGTTGTATCAATTTGAATCCAAACTACTGTCAGCAAGCATATACTTGGGAGGCATCATTCACTCGTTCTTGGGAAACCGTTCAAGAAGATGAAGCCGGTAGCCTGCAGACTTCTGTTGAAGACCTTCTGGCCAGAGGGAGAAGAAGAAGGTCGCATGCTATGTTATTAACATAGCCGTCTTTTCTGATCGCTCAAACCATGGTGTATTCAGGCTTCTTGCACCCGCCAATGCAATTCGGCGGACAATCATTCGACATCTCATTCTAATCCTGGATCTTTCCTCCGCCATGATGGATAGAGACATGCGGCCAACCCGATTTGACCTAATGCTTCAATATGCACGCGAATTCATCACAGAATGGTTTGACCAGAACCCCTTGGGTCAGATCGGAGTGGTCGGTATGCGGGCAGGGCTGGGAGAACGAGTAGGGGAGATGTCAGGTCTGACTTTTTTCTTTTTCAAGATAGTCAACCCTCGCTAATGATCTTTTGAATATTAGGAAATCCACAAGAGGTCCTCAAATCTATAGCTGATCGACATAAACTTGAACCAACAGGAGAACCAAGTCTTCAAAATGCAATTGAAATGGCACGAGGAAGTATGAAGTAGGTCGGTTTTTATATAAAACTTTGTTGATCCATTGACACATTTCTCTCAAGTCATTTGCCAACCCATTCCTCCCGGGAGATACTCATAATTTTCGGCTCGTTGACAACTTGCGATCCGGGCAACATCCATGACACCCTCGACGTGTGTATAAAAAATAAAATTCGTGTTTCCATTGTTGCAATAGCCGCAGAAATGAAAATATGCAGAGATTTCTGCGAAAAAACAGGCGGTGGGTCATCAACGTCTTCCATCCCATTCCCAAGTCCAACTTTTACTAAACATGTATCTATTCTCCAAGTGCAGGTCAATTCGGTGTTGCCATGAACGAAGGTCATTTCAAGGATCTGCTTTTTGAGCTTGTCCCACCACCTGCTCAGCGAGCCATGTCCCGTACCGGCGCTGGGGCAAACAATCCTGCTGCCGACCTCATGATGATGGGCTTTCCGACGCGCTTACCAGACGCATCTCCTCTCACTCTTTGTGTATGTCACTCGGAAATGAAAAGCCAAGGTTTCCTGTGTCCTCGCTGTTTGTCGAAAGTCTGCGACGTCCCCACTGATTGTGACATCTGTGGCCTGATGATCGTCAGTTCACCACATCTGGCCCGCAGTTATCATCATCTTTTCCCCGTGAAACCATATGACGCTATGTATGTCCTTTTTCTTTTTACACATCAACATTTTATTGATCCTCCACCTTCAAAGTCAAGATGAGGATATTGTACCCGAAGACTCATCGACATGCCATGCATGTGCACGTCCATTTCCTCCCAAAACAACAAATGCAAAAGAGGGGATTAGTTCCCTTGGCCGATATCGCTGCCCAGAATGTCACTACGATTTCTGTTCCGAATGTGATGTGTTCGTACACGATGTGGTCCACTGTTGCCCGGGGTGTGGTAAATAGGCAGGCTATGAGTTCGATGGCAAAGAAAGCGGTTGGAGACTTAGTAAACAATTATGTCATAAGGACCTATTTTGTGTAATGTTGAACATCTATTATTTTGCGTAATGCAATAATGCATATCCTAATCGTATCCAAACATTAAGAAAGCGAAAACAGTGGAGTAGCGTAACTGCGTAAACGTGTAAGTATATAAATTATAAGTACCGTGTAGTCAATCCCCTTGTGAATTAGTTGTTTGTGTGATTACACACAACGGTAAGGGCTTCGTCATGCTCGTAACGTGCACAATATTACTACCAGAGGTATGCAATACGTGATATCGTGGTGATGATGGATATTCGTGCTATGAACGACCAGCTTGGTAACTGATGTTCGAAAGTTCTTGTTCTTCGACGTCCTTGAATGGGTCCATAGACCGTCTCCTCTTCGCAGCATCGTGATGTTCTTTCGTTGAAACACGGTGCAATTCTAGTGGATCGGATTCAGTATCATAACTTTCCGATCCCACAAGCCCCGTTTGTTCGTCGATTACGCCAGACATTCTCGAGTTACTTTGTGAGGTATCCGTAACAGAACCGTTCATGCGTCGTGATGGTAATGCATGGTGTAAAGGATGTTGATGGTGATCTATATCTTCATCTCCCTCATCGTAATCATCTTCCTCGTCACTAGCGTTCCCCACGGCCCACAGAACTTGGTCTTCGCCATCATGTTGCTCGCCCTCATCTGCACCCTCTTCGTCAGCTTGTCCGTTCCCATTATCAGTACTGTTTTTCTTGTTGGATTGACGTCTCCTCCTAGGAAGCGAAGTTGATTTGATTTTTCCTGTCACTGGCTCAGGCTTTTTATGTGTCAATAGCACCACCCCCGATATCAAGACGAGAATTGACACAGAGATGAGGAAGAGGGTCCAGGACTGGTATGCTTCAACTTCATCATTGAATATAAGGGAGTCAAGCCATCTCAAGAAATATTTTAATCAACCTTCGAGAAAGTTCTTGTAAAAGACGACTCACCCTGTTGCAGTGTATACACCATAAAAGACTGGTACGACGAGAGTTGAATCATAGACTTTGAGCCCACGATTGAGACAAATTATCTGGAAAACGGCGGTGGTGGCGAGTAGAAGAATGGTAAAGATTGGTGCCGCATGTCCGAATTGGTTTCCGGGATTTTCGTGTGAGAGGGAGCCTGAGAGAAGCTTGACACTGTTTTGAAAGACAATCAGCTTCAATAATAACAAAAACAAGGAGTTTAAAAGCGTACGTAGCCTTGGCAAAGACCAAGCATCCACCTGCAAGCCCGCCTCCACAACATGCCCAACCTATTCCCAAAGTCCACGCAATTTGCTTATCATCCTTTGGAGCCACCCAAAGCTCCAAGCGGTCTGTCACCCAATTGATCAGGGTATCCCAGGTCGACTTAACACCTGAGACGATTCCAAATAACCTTCCAATAAATGATGTCCTGCGCTTAGAAGCCGAGAAAGATGAATTGGGAGGGGGGAGGCCCGAAGGTTGCAACGGACGCGCAGCAGAGAAGGGCACAGCTGCCAAGTCTGTCCTGGATGCCAAAACGAAATCAAGGCGGTAGGTGAATATGAGGAGGGATATTAGTGAGAAGGACATCGCGAAAAAATATCCAAGCCAGCCGCCACGACGCCAAAGGTAAGTGATGTGTCTGACATCAGTTTCGCTAGTCAGGCCGCTGTTGATGGAACCGAAGGCCACAATGCCGATTACCCCGAGAATGACAACAACGGTGCCCTATGGAATGGTTTCAACTTGGAAAGGACGGAAAATGGATTGAAGACACATACATAAATATCAGTATTTGTGACCGGGGTTCCAACAAGGAAGCGAGCAAAGAGAAAGTTGAAAACAAGAGAGGTCGAGCCGAGAGGAGCAACATATTCTGAGTGCGTATCTGAATGAACGAACGGCCTCGAGCGACGGAGGATTCCCTTACCTGCACGCATATATTCCAAAGCCAGAGTGCTTCCTATTAGCTGTGATAAACTGCGGCACAGTCAGGGAGAGTGAATCCAAAGAAAGAGTAACGACGAACATATAGAGAAGCATTCCGAGAAGCCACAAAGGGCGCATCCAGTCTTTTTTTCTTGAGGACTTTGGTATTGAACTGGTCCGAACCTAGAAAGAGTCAATACGGGGAGAACGAATATGAAGGATGATGGCGACGAACATGATCCAATTTTGTAAGATTGAGGCCTGCGGCATTGAGTACGGAGGCCAATAGAATGATAGAGAGGCCGATTATGAAGGAAATGATAGGGTTTGCATGACGAGGAGAGGATGGAAGAGGAGGAGGATCGGATATTGGTGAACTGGAGGACATGAGAGAGGTATTAGAAAAAGTACAAGTGCAACTCCGAGTCTGCCTAAATCAAATGAGTCCGCCTTGAAACGCGCTCGCTCGGCTTACGTCAGCGTGTTTCTACTACGAGGCTGACTACTGGCTGACTGTTGCAGACACAGCCCTGTTTTTTGTACCTCTAATTAGAGGTACAAAAATTATGAACAGTCGGTCCATACTCGTACGTGGGATCTGGATGAGTCAATTCCGACCCTCACATTCATTGCGACTACAAGTATTCAATAAAACACTTGAGATATGTGAGTGGTAAAGAGCCACATTCCAACCAGCGCCAATATTATCTCCATCCGACTGTACAGCGCTTCAATATCAGTGGGTCATGATGACCTTCACCGTTGCATTCACTGGCATTATGACTGTTAGGAGACTCTTAAATGTGACACAGCCCCGCAGGGTCACACCAGTATGACGCAACTTCCGGAATAGGATAATATTTCTTAAAATGGCGTCACAGCTGTGTGTTTTGCCTGACGTCAGCATCCGCACCCTCTTCTTCGTACTACCATGTCAGAGGTTGCTCAACTTACTCTGGTAAACCATGCCTCCTTCTCTGCCCTCCCCCCGGAGCTCATTCAGGCTCTCAACCAAACCTATTTCCTCCACCTCCTTGTCACCGATCCACAAATGGTCTTACCACCCGGCAAATCACTACTGTCAATGATGACTCATGCAAATTTCAAAGTTTCGAATGCAGGACCTGAGGAGGCCAATCGCGCCAAAGTATTGGATCGAGTCAAGGAAGTGGCTCATCGAGCCTTCTGGAATGAGGTATGAACATCACGATCTCTTGTCTTTATCAAAGTTGCCAGGTCCTAATCAGCTGTAGGCTCTGGAACAGCTTTCATCTCCTTTGCCATCCGTACAGATAACTCGCCTGAAACAGTTATATCTTGACTTGCACGAATCATTAATGCCTCTTTTCCCTCCCAACCATCCTATTCTTACAGCATTATCATCCCCGTTACCCCCAACCTCATCACCCATGCGAACAACAATTAATCTCCTCATTGAAATTTTGGAAGCTTTGCTTAAAAGATGCGCACCCGTCAGAGATCAAATTATTGGTGATATCTTGGTCGCTTTATCCCATCCACCTTCGCCAAAGCATTTAGACGACACATCGGATTCAACCTATAGATCCCAGATTGCAGAATTGGTGATCGACAAACTCAGGGCCATTCTTATCCTGGCAGAAGATATCAAAGCAGACCTGAACACCTTTGTCCTAGGAACCATGACAGAAAGTCAATTACAGCTCGTTCTCCTAAGCGAGGTCAAGATACGGGAGCGCGAATTCGTTTTGAAGGTGTGGGGTGGGAAGGACGTTATCAAAGGTCTTTGGCATTTATGGGTTTCAGAAAGCAGTTCTCCAAACCATACTGAACTAGTTGATAATAAGTGGATCAAGAGGCTCTTCCGTGCATTGGAATCAGACCAAGCTATCCACTCCCTGCTCCCTTCCTCGTTCGACCCTCTGGCTCCAGATGGCGAACAGCCAAATATGGATTCTGACACTTCATCGACGACACCGAAAGACAATAAACTTCCACCGCAACTTTTCTTCTCTACACCCTCGCTAATAAATATCCAAAACCATCTCCAGGCCATTGTGATCGCTGCTGCATTGCGAGCGTTGACGCGTTTAACACCACAGTCGGCTTCCCCGTCATCCAAACCGGCGAGCACGAGTGATTTCTTGCCACGAATTTGGGCGCTTCTGGAAGCCGAGATTAACCACGGGGAACGAAACGGAGCAGGGGAAGATGTTGGCGACAATGACAGAGTCGGGCATACAAGGCTTATAAACCTTGCAGATGAAGTTGTTCGTGCGCGTCGAGGAATGTCAACTCTGCAAGACACGACCCGGTCGCCCCCTCCCTTAAACCCTGAAGAAGAGAAGCGTCTACGGGCAGCAGTCGATCGCACGCTACAATCGACTGATCCTGTCTTTTTGTTGTTGAAGAAAAGACTTGTGGGTAGTATAGAAAAGCGAGTGCTATCCCTCGCTGCCTTGATTGCTGCCCCTCCAAAATCAAACCAGGTTGTACCGACCAAGATGCAGACGGGCACAAACATTCTACAAGACAGGACTGGAAAGCGACCGCGAGTGAACATACCAGAATCACTGCCTGGGGAAGCGTCGAATCCGTCAAAAAATGTTGAGATCAACATGGATACCACAATACCAGGTTTCGAAGACACCCTTCTGCAGAAAGAGATTCACCGCGTTCTTGGGAGAATTATTGGAGTTGTGGGTTGGGTTGGAGTCATCTGGGGTGATTTGGTTTGAAACCAAGTGTTTAAACATGCGCATTCTGACTGGGTGTGAGGTTATGCGACCATGGACATCTTATGTATCTCACAGGGTATTGGTGAACGCTCACTGGCTCCCTTTGTATGAAGACTGTATTTATCTTTGAACCTTTACCAGATGTAAGTATGCGCTCCTTTGTAATTTACTTTAGCTTCGATGTCGACTCGCACGGTCAAATAGAGTAAATGCGATTCTTACAACCTGAATGACGATCAATAGGAATCTAGTGGCCCCTCGTGCGAAAGATGAGTGATTCTGGAGCTCAGGCTTTTCGGTAAGCTCTTCTTCAACTCTTTGCCGTTCACTGCTCTGTCATGATCAGTGTACTTAGGTGAATTCACCCCATCGAGATCTTTACACAACATCTTTGACTAGGATCATATTTCAGTTAGGACCCTTTGTTATTACTTTGCCCTGAGGCCTGAGGGCTCGTGAGTCGTCAAAGGCTTTCCAATGGAACAATTGCATGTCGCAAAAAACAAACGTAGCTCCGGTGTTAGCAACCATAGGCAAACCCCCTTTGTGGATATGACATCGATACGTATTCAGGGCGCAGCCGCAGTCCTTTTTAAAAAAATCTGTGTCAGATCGTATCATCGTGCGAGGAGAGGAAACAAGACTTGCACCCTCGAATTTATGCTCGGATCTTACTGTTGTCATCAGGTTCTCGAGATAGGTACCCTCGTTCGCTCTCTGAATTGGTAGATCTCCGACGCAAGATCCGACAGGAGCCAGTGCGATCCATAACGGTGGATCATGGACCAACTCCCGCGGCAAGAAAATCTCTTAACGAGAAATCAGAAAATTTTGGGTCTTGGGAGATGTCGTGGAGCTCACCAGGTCTCGATTTTCTGCTGGGGCCTGGTCATCCCGCACAGATGCACAGTCTGCGTACCCTGCTCATCCCTATCGGTTGCCCGCTTCGTTATCGCTCCGTCCCAAATGCAGCCACTACCACAAGATACTCTTCTCCACACGCATGTGGTAGAATACGCGGCCGGCGCTAGTCGAAGACCCATCATTTGGGGTGAGACTATGTGTCCATGCATAACGTCCACCCATACACAGGGTAAATATACATAGATCTGGTTCTCGCGAGGATATTCTTATCGGGAGGATCTTGAGCCAATGACCAGGTTCATTCTGGATTTCGAGGAAGTAGGAGAGTGGTCCAATCATCTACAGTATGGTCAGGAAAAATTTATGGATACACTTATCAGACCTTTTTTTGCGGACGAAATTCCAGTGCCTATTTCAAGCCGTTCAATCACCAGGTGGCGATAAGGGCCATTGACGCCAAATTGACTCAACGACGGAGAGAGTTGGGGGTATCTAATCGGCCTGCGGCATGCTCAATTCAAAAACGTCATCCTACATCTTTCTTCCAAAGTCAACTCAAACATTGATCGAAAGAAAATAATGCGGTATGTCTAGCGGTCCTTAATTTAAAAAAAGGATAATGTAGGGGTATGAACTGATATAATTTCAAGGTTAGACGGTCAGCGAATATTCCATCGAAATGATAGTAAATCCAAATAGTTTGATTCTCAGAACTTCTCAGCCCAATGGGGTGGCTTTAGTTTTGGTTATCGGGGGTGTGTGTATCCCTCGAAATTTAATTGAATCTATTTCACGGCCACCTCTGTCCATATCCTGGTGCGACTTTTTTTTCTTATGATCCACCTGCCTAAGGCTAAGCCCAGATTAGGGTCGGAGTGGCGGATCTCATCCGTGGCAAGAACGGTCTTGTATAAATTGCCCGCAGATACGAATGGGAAGTGAAACATCTGGTGTCCATGGTTCTCGATGATACTGCCCACGAGAATACCTTCAAGCATCTCATTGTCGATGGCACGGTTGTGGGGGTAACCCCACACCTTGCTCGTTCGCTCTTGAACATACACTCACCGCCCACGTTACTATCGAAGTTTATAGAGGCTCATAAAGAGCGTGTCAACTACAAGTAAGCCTCTACCTCGTCAACGGCTTCCGTGCCTCGTTAACTCCGTTATTTTGTCCTGATTTTTCCAGAACCCAGTCCGTCAAAATCGATGGGCATACTCTGACTACCGCTGCAGTTGTCGCCGCTGCCCGTGATGCTGCTTCAGTCAAACTCGACGACTCCAAGAGGGTCAGAGAACGCGTCGACAAGAGCCGTCAAGTGGTTGTCGACAAAGTAGCCAGTGGTACCAGCATTTATGGGTTATCCACTGGATTTGGGGGCAGTGGTATGTTGGTTGTCTCTTATTTTCCAGAATAATACTAACCAGCCACAGCCGATACACGCACCGACGAACCCTTGATGCTCGGCCACGCCCTCCTTCAGCATCAGCACATTGGCATCCTACCAACATCAGAGAATACCCCGGCCATATTGCCTCTGCATGATACAAATGCTTCAACTACCATGCCTGAAGCCTGGGTTCGGTACGTCTTTTGTGACTCAGCGGTTGGTGTGGTGTTTAATTAAGTTATCCTTTTCAGAGCAGCCATAGTGATTCGAATGAATTCACTGATTCGCGGCCATTCTGGTGTTAGGTATGTATCTTTGTTTTTCTTTACAAGTCTCCTTGAACTCTGACATCTACGTTAGATGGGAACTGATCGAAAAGATGAACGAGCTCGTATCCGCCGATATTACGCCCGTCATACCTTTAAGAGGCAGTATTTCTGCTTCAGGAGGTGAGTTTTCCGACTTGTGGTGGGGGCATATCAGTATTCGTTTGTCTGACCGTCATCTCAAGATCTCTCGCCTCTTTCTTATATCGCTGGAACCCTAGGTGCGTTCCCCTGGATTTATCTTTTTCTTTGTGCTTATCACTTTTCTTGATAGTCGGCGATGAATCTATACAAGTGTTCCACGGCCCCAGGGTGTCTGGATCCCGTCGGAAAGCCCCATCTCATGAGGCCCTCCACAGCCACTCGATCACACCGATTTCACTGGCCTCTAAAGAACACTTGGGACTGGTGAATGGCACTGCTGTTTCTGCTGCTGTGGCTGCTTTAGCTATCGATGAAGCTGTTCATTTGGCCCTCCTCGCTCAAGTTTGCACCGCTATGGGCACGGAAGCTTTGAATGGAACCCGTGGCTCTTACGCTCCGTTCATCCATGCAACTGCCCGTCCTCATCCTGGACAGGTATGGGCTAATTTTCATGTTTGGCCATTATCCATTCACAGCTGACTGTGATTCAGGTTGAGTGCGCCAAAAATATCTATGAACTGCTTCAGGGAAGCCAGCTTGCTACGCTCCATGAAGAGGAGGTTGGTCTCAACGACGACCGCTACTCGCTGAGACAAGATCGATATCCTCTCCGAACATCCCCTCAGTTCCTCGGTCCGCAGATCGAGGACATTCTTTCCGCCTTGACTGCAGTCACCCAAGAGTGCAATTCGAGTGAGCATGGGATACATGATTCCGATTCGCTGATTATTAACAACACATATTTCCCAGCCACCGACAACCCTTTAGTTGAAGCAGACACCGGAATTATACATCACGGAGGAAACTTCCAGGCAATGTCTATCACCAACGCCATGGAGAAGACCCGCTTGGCCTTGCATCATATTGGAAAGCTACTCTTTTCTCAAAGCACCGAACTTTGCAATCCCGCCATGAACAATGGCCTCCCTCCTTCCCTTGCTGCGACCGACCCATCCTTAAACTATCATGGAAAGGGAATTGATATTGCCACTGCGTCTTATGTTGCGGAGTTAGGGTACCTCGCCACGCCTGTGTCGACTCATATCCAATCGGCTGAGATGCACAATCAGGCAGTAAAGTATGTTTTTTCTACCCAAATATCCTGGCCATTTTTAAATATTGTTGTCTATTTTAGTTCGTTGGCCCTGATCTCTGCCCGAGCGACTATCACTTCTCTCGACGTTTTATCCATGTTAATGGCCTCGTATCTTTATCTCCTTTGTCAAGGTACCGATACATCCCAATGATCCGAGATCGATCCTGATCTTCTCTATGTATAGCGCTCGATCTACGCACTCTCCGTTCCGAATTTCTTGTAGGGCTCAAGACAATCTTGGACGAGGAGTTTGCATCTTCATTTGGCACATTCTTATCCTCTTCCGAGCACGAGTCTCTTATCGGAAAATTATTCTCGGCCATGGAGCAAACGTTCGACAAGACCACCAATATGGACAGCGTCGACCAGATGGTCGCGGTCGCAGCCTCTTCAACTTCTATCATCGTCGACTTCTTCGAAAATACTGATCCTACCGCTCAGAAACCCTCCTTCGTCGATGTCCGTCAATTCCGATCTCACGTCGCCTCACAAGCCACGACTTTGCATGCCAAATTACGAACAGACTTCTTGACCGGAGCTCGTGGGCCTGCTCCTGCTAGTTCTCAACTTGGAAAGACTCGGATCATGTACGACTACATCCGCAAGACGCTGGGTATCAGAATGCATGGTGCGGAGAATCATGGTCATTTCTCTAACGGCATCGGTGCTGGTGGCGTGTCGATCGGTTCGAACATCTCGAAGATATATGAGGTATGTTGAGCTCTGAAATCTGGCCAACTACATAGAGCAACAAATCTGATCGGACTCTACGCACAGGCACTCCGGGACGGACAGGTACAGCGTGTTGTGATCTCCATGTTCGATTAGAAGACGGATCGAATTGGGAGACGTCGAAGTCTGATAACCATTGGACTTATTTTATCTTGTAATATACATATGCATTGCGAAATAAAGACTACTCTTCAAACCAATGAGCGCTATATAATGTACATCCTCTCGCGTGTATTCTGTCTAGATTCCCATTAATCTAGATGAAAAGCCAGGTGAAGGGGGTATACTGATACAAATTATAACCAATAAATTACTGAAGAATCAATAGAGGACAACGGCTTCAAGACTGTTTCTGCTCGCTTGGACGGAAGGTCACACGGACTTCTGTTATTTCCTTACGAGCGGCCTTGAGCGTCTGTTCGATCTTTTGTTCCAGGGCCGATGCTTGGAATACAGTGATGGAGCCCTTCACCTCGGCTGTGAGGTCAACGAACATTAACGATCCCGCGTGACGTGCACGAAGGCTTTGGATCGAGAGTAGTGATGGTAGAGAATCAGAGGCGTTATCGCCGTTCAATAATGGGTTCGATGGATTTTCCAATAGTGGCTCCAAAGCTTTCGAAAGGGACTTCCGTGTCCGCGGAGAAACCCCAGCATCTGTGAGGTCTCCCCAAGCACCAGCAAGGAGGGCAAACCCTTGCTGTAAAATCACAACAGAAACGACTAGACCTGTAAAGGGGCACAATCGGTTAGGTCAGATTTGGTCCAGAGGAAAGGAGAGACGTACCACCAAGAGGGTCTAGAGGGAACGCGGGGAAATACCATGTTCCTAAAATCGCGAAGAACGCGACCAGGCTTGAGTACGCATCGCTGCGATGATGGATTGCGTTGGCCAGAAGCACAGGACTCTTTTCCTCATCGGCAACTACTTTTGTGATTCTGTATAGCCATTCCTTCGTCAAGATGCCCATCAACGCAAACCATGCTGCGTTTGGGTCCACTGAATGAACATGCTGACCAGGAGCAATGCTGTCTGGAAGAGCAGCCGTTGTAGTGACATTTTGAAGAATATCTTGTAGGGGACCAGGAGGGAGCGAGACGGCGGTTTCTCCTAGAGCCGCAATCAAGAGGTGGTATGAATGGAAGCCAATGCCGAGGGCACCGCCAATTAGTAGGATGGAGATGGTAGTGGTCCCAAGGGTTTCGAACTTTGCAAAGCCATAAGGATATCTTTCAGAGGGTGGCTTGCGCGACAGACGCCAGCAAAATAGGGTTACAAAGTCACCGAGTAGATCTAAAAGGAAGTGAAGATAGGTTTAGAGGCAAAGATATTGATATTGAGGAAATCTCATGACTGACCACTCAGAGAATGGCCAGCGTCCGCAAGCAGAGAAGCTGAATGCAAAAACCATCCAGCTAAGCCTTTGGCTGTCGTCAATGCTATATTAGAAAACAGTCCAACAAGAGTGATGTAGCTGCCACGATCGCCTAAAAGACAGTTATTAAAGCTCGGCCACAAAACATGGATCTAGTTGAAGTAAACACACCAGAACCCTTCAAGGCAGCGATTATTTGCTCAGCATCATTAGAATGACCTTCCTCCCCATGCGAGTGCGAGTGCCCGAATATTGAGTGTGAGTGTGAATGCGAATGTGCGTCGTGATCCGAGTCTGTGTGGTGTCCATGATCGTCGCCAGCGAGTTTGGTTGGGGTTTTGCGGACATTGGCAGGCTTGGTAGGTGGTTTGGGTTGAGTAGAGTGTGAGCGTGTTCTGGTCATGATTCTGACCGGTAAGGGAGAGGGAGAGAAAGAGGAGAAGGAAGCGGGCTTTAACACGGTGTTGCTTCTCAGGGAAGGAAGGGAAGAGGGCCTCTGACACGACGCCAAAAAGCGTATACGTGTCGTGGAGGAGAGCCTAGTGGATGCTGCCGTCCGACTAATCGGCTTTATTTGCCAAGCTGGAACGGACATGATTGTATGTTTGAAAGGAGACCTTCTGACCCGCTCTCTGTCTCTTCGGATTCCTGTCGTGTTTCGCCGAGTAGTGGCTCCTTGAACATAAGTTTCTTTGTTTTATATACTTCAATCAGACGAAATTCTCTATCCGAACGGAGTCTTATGAGAGAACGCGTACAAATTGGGAAAGAATGGGGTGATCTTTCAAGTTTGCAGGGGACCGGCCCAGTGTCTGGGTGGTTCTCGAGCACTCTCATTCGTTCCGACTCTCTTGTTAGCCAGCTCTATTACCAATCCCACCAATTGTCGACGCTTGAACGTTGAATATTTTGAATTCCTCTGGCTTTTTACCTTTTCCCAATAATCGTCCATAGGTCAGACATCAAGTACATATTTTACAAAGGTCAGCCTACATAAACATTAAATACCTGTACATCGTCACCAAAATCCAATAAAAGTTCCGGCTACAAATGCAACTCCCATCCCACTAGCAACCAAGAGTAACCAAACGCCAATATCCCATACAATTCGTTTCTTGAACTGCTTCTTTTGTAGTGCACGCTCCTTTCTTAGTAAAAGGTCATCATAGATTGAGCGCCGCGACAGTGGATCGTCAGGATCTATCGTGTTTGTTGGTGTCTGAAGAAGGGGTGTATGTGGTGGTACGACGATGGCAAGCGGCCGCTTGAAAATGTGAATCAAAACATGCGCCAAGGCAGGTAGGAAATAAGTTCCAATAAATGTCATCAGGAGCATAAGTATGGTCACAAGAGCAAAGCCACCCGAAGAGTTCAAGTAAAAATCTTCGGTACGCGTGTCTTCGGATGCTGGATTAGGGAGTGTTCGGGGCGGGATCATGGAGAGTGCAAGGACTATAAAGATGGTGCATACACGCGATACATTGAATTTAGCAGATCGGATAGGAATGGCCAGCGGTGGAGTGGTGATAATAACAACGGGAACACCCAGGATAAGTGTTATGGCGGTGAAGACACGTCGAACGGCCCGTATCTCGATCATCGGTAATGAGACCTCCGTGGGGAGAAGTGGAGAGATAGAAGGGACAGGATTGACGATGAGAAGATTTGTTGTATTCTGGGGATGGAGTGTGGAAGAAACTGCAATAGCTGTGGAAGCAGCAGTCCCATTCTTAGGTTCCTGGAAGGGAAAATCAGACTACATTTGATGAGTGACACTAGAATAAGAGGTTGAGGGAAATATCATGCTTACCACGATTCTAGGGCTGGGGAAGGCAGCGATGATGACAGAAGGAAGGAGAAACAAGATGGCAACTCCGATGGATAAAAACGAAAGAACGCGGAACGACCGTGATCGAGGAGATTTCCCAGTCAAAACTGGATTTGATCCAATTTTCAAAGATGTATATAGTGGCAATGTTGAGGACGAGCAGAAGACAAATGCCATAGTGACTGAAGAACATCAGGTCAGGTCACAAGTCAAGGAAACAGAGAAATCAACATACTGAATCCCTGTCGAACAGAAACAGGACCCAACCAGCCTGGTTTCTCTTCGAGAAGGTTATTAAGCCGTGCGTAGACGGTACAGCCCATCCAAATTATATATGTGGCGATGGAGAGCCAAGTTGCATAGACGATACGCCTCGAGTTGAGCGAGCGTGCGTAGGAAAGGTATGCCACCACGATACCGGATAGAAGAATTGTTACAAGGTAAGGAATATCGGGGTGTTTCTTCCAGGAGAGCATTGGATAAAGGATATACGCAGAGTCTACATACCGCCATTAGTCAACGTCCCGCCGATAAGTTCGAAGCAATAACTTACATCGCAGATACGTTACAGCAAGTAATATGCTAATGGTTCCACTCCCAGCTCGGACTAGATTCCGTATGATTGTGCGCTGAAGTTCCTTTTCCCTTCCTTTGGCAAATGTGTGGAGTAAGACATCGGTCATGTCTGCTTTTCGGAGATACCGAGCGAGCATATACCAGATTTGTCTGGCGAATGCCGCAGCCAGTGCTGAAATCAATAAAGAAGGTAGCCCATACTTCAGGGGTAGATGTGCATTGGGTAATTCAAAGGCGCCTAATCTGAGAAACGGAGCGAGCAGGAAAAGGAAAACCAACGACGGTGGAAGAGACGGAAAGACAACGGACTTCCGCACTTCAAACATGGGGCTGACAATGTCTTGCTCGTCATCCCCATCTTCATCGTCATCTGCAAAGTCCAAAGGGCTAGCCGGTTCGTCATCTGGGTCGTCGACCAATATAAGTGCGGCGGAAGAGTCGAGGGCAGAGAGTGCGGGTGAATAAACTTCGTCGCTATCTGAACTCCCAGAGCTCATGGTAGACTGGCGACGGACATGACTTGAAGATGCGGTGGGCATTGTCAGTGCTGGCGGTTTCCTGTTTGCGCCGCTCCATGAAGCGGTATCGTCATCGACATTGGCCATGAGAGTAAGAAACAACACAGAACCATGGCTTTTTGAGCCGTGGAAAAGTTGATATCATATCAATTCAAAAGGGGTTCATTGATACTCCAAGTCTCGACTCAGGATGGCATCTTGACCCTCAACTGACATCACAATATTCAAACTTACAATAAACAGAACCAAGATATTCGAGTAGTTGAGCATTCTGAGCCTTCTAATGCGCTGAAGCTTTGCTGACCCCTGTTCAGTGTTGACCCACTGGCAGTCGATTATTTTTAGCATGCCAATGTGCCTGTGATGCCTGACAGCTTCAGCATGAGTAAGTATACAGTAAGTACCACGCATACAACATGATGCCTTGCCGAGGCATTTGAACCATTTGAGTGCCGCATGCTGCGCGCTTTCCATGAGGGAGGCATAGTAGGTCTAATGCCATTGATAGCACCATAAAGTTGTATAAGGTTAAAGACTAATTCCAGTCCACCGCTACAGATTGGAAATCGCAGACTGGACTCTTGCTGGACTTCGCAAATTTGAGCCGATAATTTATCGACCAAACATATCGAGCAGTAAACTAGTATATCCCTTCCAATAATTTCACAACCAGCGGGACGGTAGGATCTGTGTCACTTCCTATTGCTTGACTGGAAATAGAATAGAAATCGTCTCTTGGAACTTTGAACTCAGAAAGTGTCGACTGAAGACCTAGCTGGATCACAAGTCTATTCGTAAAAGGATTAATAGTTGAAAAGATGTTGGATCATTGCGTACGTACTCTTTGATCATCTCAGACAGGCGACGCACGTCGCCTTCTAGGGAGCCTGTGGAAGGCTCGTGGAGATAGAAGAGTGCAGCGGCTAATGCTTTCTTGTCTTCTTCGGAAGCAACTTGCGATTTTAAAAACACAGTGGGTGAAAGCGTGAGGCACTGAAGCAGAGACGATTAGTATGCGATTTCTACAGAGAGTGTAGGAACCATCTGACAGAAGTTATGCCATGAGGGATGCTGTAGCGTGCGCCAAGTTTATGGCCTAGAGCATGGGAAAGGCCTAGCGCACTACAGATACGTTGAGATCTGAAAGCATTGTAAGCTGCAACTCCTCCTCACCTATATTTCTCTAATTTCATTGGCCACAAACTCATCCAGGAGGCTATTTGCAGCCTCTGCCGAACTTCAACCGACTGAGGGTTGGCCTTGGACTCGGGGAGATATTTGAAAAAGTCCGCCATGGCCGAGTAACATAAAACTTTGACAGGATGAGAGACGTAAGGCCTGTACAGATTTTCTATAGAAAGATTCATCATTCCACACAAAACTTGTTCTTTCATCATGTACTTACCGACAGTGTGATCAAGTGCCCTGATTCCTGTGGACAGCCTTTAATCTCGAGGTCAACCTTGAAGACACATTTAAATGTGGCTAAAACCTTACCAAAGTCTTTCTGGGGTCGCCAAAGTTAGTTCGGCATCCAAAATAATCCCAGCAGGAGCCAATTCCTGAGAAGACACAGCGACCTTTTGACCTTCATCGTTTGTGAAGCCTGCCCCAATCTATCCATAGTTGAGCAAAATGAAAGGATGGGTAAAACTTTATTGATACTCACACTATATTCCGCCGCACTCAAGGTTGTAGGAATAGCAATCTGAGGCGGAGTTCTGCCACCAACTTGCTGCTGAATGTTGTACAGTATCGCTTTGGATGCATCGATCGGAGAGCCCCCACCGACTGCAACGATACAGTCGCACGCCGTGTTGTTGTATTGCGCAATGCCATCTCGGATCCCTTGGATCGGGCTATGTTCACCAATTTCGAAGAAAGTCCCACCCCAGGCGCCATGTTCATTAAGAATTGCCTCAACTCTCCTAACAACATCGGTCTGTGATCTGTGTCAATCACTGTCATTGACCGAAAGTCTGACACTCACCTTGTGCTGGAGACTTTTCCCAGTTACAATCAAAGCCTTCTTGACCTTTAATGTATTCAATAGCTTTGGCAATGCGGTCTTGACAGAGCCTGGACCATAGTAGACCCCTTTGAGAGTGTCTGTCCAGCTGTAGAATCCACTCAGAGGAGACGAGTTGGAGGCTGTTGGGTCAAGGCTTGACATTCTGTAAGATCAGCGGGAGAACGGGGACACCAGGGAATTGGGGAGGTTTATGAAGAGCAATGCTTAGTGATCACGACTCTTGGGATGTTTCCCGGTGTCTGATAAAAGCTTATTGGTAATGAGGAAAAAGAGCGTCCCAATTAACGATTTTTTACTCACCCGCTTTCACTTTATGTCTGACATCATGGACTATTCATGTCACTAACTTCGCTGGTCCCCTGGGTACTTGGTGAGGAGGTATTTGGATTCGTCCCATCAGATGGGAAGCTTTCACCAGCACAGAGGCTCCTTTCATCGCTGTTGGAATACATGCACATTGGTGCCAATGACATGCTCTGTCGAATTGCTTGAACAAGCGGTCAATTGGCGGACATGGCGTTGATTTGGGTTGGTTTCCCTTCAAGCTTCATTCGTAACTTGACCATGTGAACTCCTCTGGTATATTATTTCCCACATGGCGGGCAATCAAAACCTGGTCTATGGCCTCTCTTAGCCTCTTGTTATAAAGCCTGTCTTGCTTTGCTCCTGCTCCCATTGTATGCTGGCCGAGGAGACTTTTGTGAAGTTTGCGATGATGTCCAAGTGCCTGAAACTGAAATGGTGGTCTCCGAGTCGGTATCATCCAAACACGGTCACGGGAGGGGTCCAAGGACGCGCCGGTCACTTCAACTTTTGCACAACTTTGACGCGTTTTCATTCGACAGCGCGGCCTGCTTTCGACCCCACTACCACTTTCAAGTTTTCGGACCCGCCAACCCCAAATTGGCACATTGGGGAAGGTTTACCCAACACCGCCAGTCAGTGGAAACAAACGATAAGCTCCAAGAAGAAATCATGGGACCTCACAAATTCAGGAAGCATTGACACAAGGTGACTTATCGTTTATCACACAAGTTCTACAATAAGTATGTTCTGATGAATGTTCTGAAAAAGAGATTCTTATCGTATTTTGACGTCTGCCATTGTTCCTCGGCCCATTGCCTTTGTTTCTTCTCTGTCCGAAGATGGCATCCCAAATCTAGCACCATTCAGGTTTGTTGGTCTTCCAAGTCCAGTTAGAATTTGTGGATGATGTCTCGGATGCCGCAGTTACTTCTCTATGGTGTGGAGCACTTTATTTCTCTTGGAAATACGGACTCACGGGCAGGTCGATTTCGTCAGGTGTCCCATAATCCTCCTCTTGTGAGCCTGTCATTCAGCCTTTCGCCACGTCGACCCAAGGACACACGGAATAACATCTTAGCAACGAAAGAGTTTACAGTGAGTATAATTAGCGAGGCCTTCGCTGAGGCTGCGAATTCTACATCTGTAGAGTCTCCTGCACATACAGACGAGTGGATTATCAGCGGCCTGACTAAAGAGAACAGTGTAAGTCCTTGGACACGACATCCTTTCCCTAAAATCTGACGTCCAGTGCTTATTTATGTAGACCGTCGTGAAACCACCTCTCGTCCACGAAAGTGCTGTGGGGATGGAGTGTGAGGTTCGAGACAAAATTCATGCACAAACTTGATGGCTCAATCAGACCATATTTACAGATGTACAGCTTCCAGGACATTTGCCTGCCTGGGTCTGTCGAGCCAGTTGTGACAGTGGTTCTTGGCCTGATCAAGCAGATACATGTCCGAGAGTCCGTTCTCAGTGAAGACGGTCTGACCGTCGATCTTGGGAAATTGCGACCAATTGCGCGTCTCGGAGGACCAACCTACGCCAGGCTCATGGAAGGATTTGATTTACCCCGCATGTCCTGGAAGGCGATCCGGGACAGATACCCTGATCTTCCTCGGCCTTGAGAGGGTGCCTCTAATTTTAATGATATTATGATGGATTCTTCTCAAAACGACCACAGGGAAATGGACCACGATCGACCGATAAGCTGCGCTGGAGAAGTTCTGCTAGGAATGGGGATGGACCAGCTTCTTCTAAAACCATGTAGACCGTTGGAGTGCAGTTTTTCCCTCGCTGGGAATTGGAGTCTGTCACTGTGATGTTGGGGCATCGATAGGATCGATAGAAAGACAGGAGCGAATGGCAAAGTCGGTTCTGGGATAAAATTCGATAGGCCCATTTGTCAAAGATGACGGAAATAGTAGTGGTTGTGTGTCGTCCGCTGTGTTTTTGATGAGTATAAGTTTGGGATTGAGCGGAGGCAAAAGCAGGCCACGTGTTTGAGAGCTTTCTCGACTCAACTCAAGTCGCCCTTCTTTAACTTTATCTAAGTCTTTCCCTTGTATTTCCCTTCCTTTCTCAACCAAGCCGCCCTATCATTCGCCTTTGTACATAGTCTTCCCCTCTACAGTCTCCTTGGGAGCCACCATTCTTTCGCTTGGCGTATTCCTCAGCGGTCAGTCAGGCTCAACGTCTTCGAGCTCACTTTGCGCTTAATCTTCTTCTCTTTCAGTACGCCATGGCGGATCAAGGGGCACATCCCTCACCGGCTGAGCAACGAATGAGGGCCGTTGCAAAACTGAAGCGCGCCGCATCTTTGCCTAGGATGAAAGACGGTCGTCGCCCCCCCATGCATGTCGAAGCAATGAGCGAAGGAGAGAAGGCTCAAAGCGAGGAGGAAAAGGCTGGGAGTGGCCCGGAAGCGCTGGAAACTCCCGAAGATCTGACCGTTAGGCAGCGTATACAGGAACGGGAGCAGGACGTAGAACAAGTCGGAGTCCCACCTGAGGCGCAAGAAAAAATATCGGAACCCGATATCGACCAACCTCTGCCACCAACTGAAAAGGCTTCGGATGTCGACCTCGAAGCGGACACAGAACTTGAGGAACCTACCCTGTCTCCTGCAACAGTTTTCAAAAAAAGGCGTACCCGCTCTCGATCAAGGTCAAGAGGCTCAAAAGACTTGAAGGCAAAAATGAAAGCATCCCAACCGCCTTTGGCCCAGTTGGGAGGGGATTCATCTCCTGATGAAAACCCGCCTGTCCCATCTCCTCTAATGCTCCCCATGATCCCTCCTCTTATATCACCAATACCGCATTTCCCTTTTCTACAACAGTCACGCTTTCTAAGGTCGCCAACAGCAGCATCACCCGAAATGTCACTATTCTATCCAGTTACATCACCACCTACACCATTGCCGAGTCTCGAAGAGATACAGAAAGGGCTTATGCGCTCGAATAGCGCAGGTAGTTCTGCCGCCGGCCGAAGAATGGCCATGCACAAATTGACTGGAGGAACCGAAACATACGAACCATCCTCGTCCCCAACTCCCCCTCCTAACCTCCCGAAACTCTCTCGAAATAATACAGTGGCAGGAGGTGAACGCATTGCAGCGAGACAGCACATGCTCTCACGCCTCGGAACAAGAATTACAAAAGAGGCAGACGCTGAAGGTGCTAGTGGGGCAGAAGATAGAGCTGGCGCCCCTTCTCCAACTCCCAAGCGTCGTAGAAGGCGATCACGTAGAACCTCTGTCAATGCTGCTGCAGTGTCCGACTCAGATTTCAATTCGACTTCCACCAACCCAAATACACCAGCCTATCCGCAGACCCCTTTACCCACTTTGCTCCATCACTTCACTGAGCTTCGTGCTCAATCAACGACGCCTAACCAACTTTCCAGCTCCCACAATCAAAGTGGTGAGCAAATCTCGATCACTACGCTGCCCCCACTTCCCGTGCCAGTATTTCAACAATCCGAGGAGGAGGAAGTGATCGAGCCCGAACGTCCTGAACAAACACGTCGTAGAAGTGTTTTGATTGAAGACCCTGACGATGAAGAAAGAGAAGAAAGAGAACCACCTGATCATCGATATGCTATATCGCCATTGCCTGGAACACCCCAACGTACATTTCAGACCATGGAAGCTATCAGATCTCAACATATGCCAGATGCCCTCTCTAACGGCTTCAGTGATGCAAGCGCTCCAGGCGCTAGTACCTCTCCTTTCCTAAGTCAACGCGCACCATCAAGGAATGATATCTTCCCCAGCAGTCCCTTTATGAACCCTCTCAAGGAAAAGCCGCTAAGTGATGAGGATGAGGAACAAGTACTTTACCCAGCAACCATCAGGCCTCGCACCCCCTATGCAAACGTGATTGACAGTTACGAGCGAGAAATCAGTTGGATCGCATCTCCAGGTCAGGCGCCACCACTTTATCTAGCCTTTTAATCAGATGACTTATATCGTACAGTTCCAGAGATCCGCATGCCCATCGATGATGACGAGGAAGATGATCTTGGACAAGAAGTCGATGTTCAGGACGCTGAACCCGAAGATGAGGAGCCTGCTTTATCCACCGCCTCTTCACAAGGGTTTTCACCAGAAACATTTGACCGTGAAGAAGGTGATGACATTTCCGCTCGCGCTTCCTCTAGTTCCAAAAGCGTGCTCGTTGAGTCCGAAACATCGCCCGAAATCCTGTATCCTCCTATATCAGATCCCTCATCTGGTCTTGCTTTACCACGTCCAAGTGAAGAGTCTATATCACCCCAATTCTATCCGACAAGGCTGTCTGTTGCATCACAGAGATCGCCCTTGTATACTGAATTTTCAGAATCGGAGGATCGACCCGCTGTTAACGAGGCTGCACCCAAGCGCACGGAGCCATCGACTTCTACAACTTGGGAAAAAGTGAAAAACACCTTTTCTAGAGCAGGCTCCAACTCTGGACGAAGATCTCGGACAAATAGCATTGCTACTCGGGAACGACGCGACCATACAGATTCGAGTATCAGTCGCGAAAGTGGCGCAAGTTTGCTTAGTGCAAGGACGGATAAAGGGGAAAATGGTCCCTCCACGAACCAACCACAGGCACCTCCGCTCATGCAGTCTCCTTCCGCTTCGGCATCTATCTTGTCACTTGTACCTCATGCACCTCCACGAGGAAGTGTCTCTCCTATTCCTCCTCCCTCTTCCGCTGATATGTCGAAGTATCAAAATGCAAAACTCTTCCCCTTCCCGGGTATGCTCAAGCTGGAAGAAGAACGACGTAAAGTCCAACTTCCTTCCAGCTCATCGACCCCTGATGTTTCAATGCAGTCGAACAGTGTGAATGAAACACAAGCCTCCTATATGACATACTCGAATGCAATGCAAAATTCGACTGTGCATGCAGAGCATAGATCTGGTCAGCAGAACGTTGATAGTGTTAGGTCAGGGATGGAATTTGCATCTCCCTATCACCAAGAATATGTCGATCTTTCACCTTCGTCTCATCAAAATGGCAGTCACGGCAAACTACCGACAACTCTTCCTGGAGTCAAGCAATGGTTGAGTAAAAATCTGAACAAGAAGCCAATGTCAACATCCTCACCCACGCCAGGATCGGCACCCTTATCCCCATCGTCTGTCTCAGAACCCGCCAATCTGACCCTCTTGGATTCTCCGACTGTGAAGAAACCGTCTATTTCTGACATTCTTTCCAAAAAGGCGGATGATGAGTGGGACGAATTCGGCAAAAAGCTTCCGAACAGTGGTCCAGAAACCCTCGCGACAGCGGCAGACAAACCATATACAAACGGTGTGTCCGTCAATGATTCGGACATGGTGGAAACGGAAGGGACGCTTCACCCAAAAGTCCCTAACCTTCTTCCCCTTGACTTAGCTGCTGGTCGTGGATCACCGTATAGATTCCCTCAAGATACTTCATCGTCGTATACGAGATTTGCCACCCCCGATCCCTCATCCCTTAGCGATTACCCAGCGCCCACTGCATCTGACCATTCATCCACGCCATCCTCTCAATATTCCCTGAAGATCTCGCCTGGTGCTGCTGTTCTCGAACGTCTTGAAGAACTTCTTAGGGGGCCCAAATGCCCAACGTGGCTGTTTACGAAGGAAAATACACCCCGGAAATTGAGTTTAAGTGGGCCCGTTCTCCAAGTTGTCAATCCCAATACAGTGAAAGATCGATTTTTATTCCTTTTCGATGACCTCCTCGTGATCGCAAAACCCGTCACATTTGAACAAGATAATCTGATGGACAACCACGGTGTTAGCGCAGCTGATAGAAAGCATATCGTGAAGGCGGTCGTCCGACTTCGACAAGTCCATTTTTCTGCGGATCGGTCAGACATTCAAGGGAACACGTCTTCGTCTTCCCTCGGAATCCAAAACCCACTGGTCCGCTCGTTTATTTCCCAATTCGCCAAAGACCCGGATTATGCCATCTCAACCCTGCTATCTAAAACCTCTGACACCAATGATGCTGTCTTACTGGGGCAGCTATTGTCCAGAATCTTGGATTTGGATAGAAGCCGTCTTGGAGAGTATCTGGCACGAAAGGGATCCAAATCTATTCTTAAGGCGTATTTGGATACCTTCGGCTTTGCTGGTCTGAGGGTGGATGTGGCATTACGTGTCTTCCTACATTCTGTCAATCTATCCCGCCACTCACACTACCAGGCTGCCCTTGAATATCTTCTCGAGTCTTTCGCCAGCCGATGGTACGAAGCAAATGCAAATTCTGTGGCCTACGACAAAGACATGGCCCTTCGTCTGGTGTGGGCACTTGCACAACTTAACGAACGTCTTCATGGTAGCATAGCCGACGAACCGGGCCCTACAGACCACGTGCGGCGAAATGTCACCAGCAAAGAGTTTTTGGATGCTTTCCGAAGATATGATGCTCGGATCCTTGTATCTGACGATCTTTTGTTGGACCTCTACAAATCCATTTATCACGAACGCCTTTGCCAGGCATGTTCTCGGACGCCTGGTGGCCCTCAAGATACCCCTATCACGATTAAGAGGCCACTGCCGTCCAGACTCACATACAACATGCAGTCTGAACCCATCGTATTTCGTCTTCCGCAGGCTGATCCGTTCCTTTCAATCGAACTATATGGACAAGGCATGGAATTCGATCCACCAGTCTTACACTTCGCGAAGTCTTCTGAAGCGTCTTTCCGCGTGATGGGGAAGTCTTTAGGCTCAAAGACTATCACAATGTGTCGCTCAGGGCCAAACGCCGTCAAATACTCTGGACTGCCCTACAGCCATACCATCATCGTTGAGAGGGCCTTTATGCGCAATACTTTCCAACTTGCTTTCTTGGAATCGGATAAAAAGCGAAGATATATGTTCAGTATTGCGGACCCGGTTATCAGAAACGCCTGGGTGACGGCTTTGCAAAACCACATCGGAACGTCCACGGCTTTGGCTCAGTCACCAGCAGGTGTTGCCATTAACGGTTCTTTAAAGCTTTACAGAGCCATCGATGACATGTCCTTCAGAGTTCTTCGAGAAACGCTAATGGGCAATGGCCAGTCCCCCAAAAGCCATCGATTAAATGGATCTGCTTCCACACAAAGCAGCAATGCCAATCCTTACACACCCACTCGTTCGAAATCGCGCAGTAGAGTCTATCATCGACATGGTGCAGGGAAGAATGAGCTAGAACTCCAACATTCATCGTCATACGATAGTAATGACTACAGCCCGGAGTTGAGCGATCAAGCACACACCCCAGAGCAGCTTCACGATGGTGCCCTCTGGACATCGCGAGATATTCAACTGCATTGTGTTCAGAATGGTTCGATAACCACTATGCTCTCTATTTTGCAGGTTGGGCCTGCTCCTGAAGGGACAGCACCTGGGACCACGGCGCTATAGCGTGAATTATCTGTTGATGTCCCTTCTTTTTCCGGTACGTTTTGCCCTGCATTATCAGACAACGACTGTTCTAAATGATATACGCAGATTTTGATGCATGTAATTTTACTATCCTCATCATCTATGTCGTGGTTGTTCTCGTATGTTTTCTTATAATTCATGTATGCAACTTGGTATCTCGGCAGCAACAGATCTCTCTCTCTTTTTAATTATGGCTTCACTGTTCCACGCTCTCTATCCACACGTAGTCTCCCATTTGAATATCAAGTAACTAGTGCTCTATGTTTTCTGACTTGTATCTTTTCCTTCATGTCGACTCATCTATGTAGTAGGAATTTTCGTTGAAATTCTAGACAATCATGCAGACAAAGGATAAGGATTCCTCCGCATTTGTTATTTTAGGTAATTGTCCAACCGAGCGTCAAGTTCAACAATAGCATGTTGGAACCGACGGGTATCCTGCAGTTGATATTGTGTTTCATCTAGCGATGGGGTGACCAGAGCCTTGGGGAAATGCCATGAAACGTGGTCGTCAGGCTCCATCACCATCGTGGTTTCAATGTGTTTACCATGGTATGGCTTTCCTTTTACCTGTCATCCTACCAAGACCAGGTCCTCCAATAAACGTGTATCCTTGCCAGAGACCAAAACTGGTCATCAAGTGGTTTCAAATACACTTCTATGGAAGCGTTGCGCAGCTCGCATGTTTATCGTGCTCGAACAATGAGGTTGAGACAGATCCATATATATATGCCCTGCAATCAATCAGGGCGTTGACAACAGATTTGCACTAAAGAGCCGTAACATATCTACTCCTTAGCTGAGCTGAGCGTATATCAACTGTCACTCTACACCCCCGCCCACTGTCTCTTCGCGCTTTTTACCATCCACCCCCGTTCATGGAGCAACCACACCCATCTGCTGATCGACGCCAACGGCGCTCGCACATGCGCAAGCATACACGCTCTTCCTCTGACGCCACCAGCGTCGATACACCCTGGCAACAGACGGCCGAAGCATATGAGTGGGTCATTCAGGAGGAGTGCTTCAAACGGAGACGGAGTCCCATTAAAACGGAGGAATGGGTGCGAGAGCAACAACGCCTTTTTCGTCACCAGGAGTACCGGACGGAAGACTACAACTACTTCAACTCGAGTCGACCATTTGGCAGCAATCACGGAAAAGAAAACTGGGAAGACCTTGCCTACGACTTTGGTGTGGAGGCGGAGGATTGGATGCGCCAACAAGAACGAGCACGACGGCTGGCGCAGGAGAGAGAAAAGGCGCGAGCGAGAATACAGGAGGAGGTTCGGCGTATTGAGGCCCGCTTCCAGCAGAAGCGAGAGGCTGAACGACGAGCACGGGAGGATGAGCGGCGTAGGGCATACGCGGAGATACAGGAGAAAGAGAAGAGGGACCGGGCCAAGTTGGATAAATTAATCATGGGCGCGTGGACGAGTTACGAGAGGCGCTGGGCGACATTGGCGGCAACATCCGAGGCGCTGGAGTTCAAGACGATACCCTGGCCAGTAATTATACCGCCTCGAGATACAGGGGACATCACACGAGACGCGATTGTCGCGTTTCTGTTCTCATCGGTACATTCGGCGACGCAAACGCGCAAAGACAGGATCCGCAGCGCGCAACTGCGATGGCACCCCGACCGATTCGGACGATTCGTGGGGAGAATTGTGGATAAGGAGCGAGAAAAGGTGGAAGAGGGCGTGGGCATCGTCGCCCGCTGTCTGAACGAGCTCATGGAGAAGGAAAAGGAGAGGAAATAAATTAGGCTCGGAGCAAGCCTCCTTGCTCCGGTCCGGTTCCCGGACTCCTTCGTAGAAGG
>JAHXRV010007857.1:0-37037 GCA_019904355.1 Psilocybe tampanensis | reverse complement strand
AGCCGGTTTGTGCATGTATATGGCGGGGAGGAGGACGAGTAGCCCGAGGACGTGTGTGGCTAGGAAGAATCCGTACATGCGTTCTCTGATGCTCTTTAGCGAGAATAGGAACATCGCATCGACTGCGACGAGCCCTACCATCCCCCACATGTTCGATGGAGCGACGATGTTCTTCATGAACGTTCCCGAAAGGGTCCACGAGTAGACTAGAGAAGTTCAAATGATGATTCATGAGTCTTTGTCTTTCTCTCAAAAAAAAGAAAAAACTAACAATAATGCCAACAATGCAAATTCACACCAACCACAACCCCTCTTCCAACCCAGCGATGCAACCAATTCACCTTCTCATAACTCCACGCCCCACCAGGCCCTCCCGCTCCCCCCTTTCCCCCGCCCCCTCCAACCAAAGACAAAACCATCCCGCACCCATTCCGCCCCGCAAGTCCCACCGCGATCGGAACCTGGACAAGTCCCACAAACCCGGTACGTAACGCGTCCGTGAGCGGGTTCGACCCGAACGCAAAGGTGGTGTAGAGAAGAGGGAGGGTGTAGAGTGTGAGGATGAGCGTTTGTGCGAGTGTGTATGTGTTGGCGTTCGCGGCGGTGTTGGTGGTTCGGCGTCGCGAGGATGAGGAGGTTCGAGAGGAGGAGTTCCGCCGGGAAGAAGAGGATGAAGAGGATGACTGGCCAGCCGACGAGGACGAGCGGCGAGAGAACAAAGACCCAAACACCCCACCGATAAAATCCGGGAACCGCATCCTCATAGGCACCGCCAGCGCACGCATGAAAGACGGGTAATACGCCGGTACGTGCGGTGGTAGGTTCACGTTCCTTGGTCCATGTTTTCTCTCCCTTCCGTTTCGTTTACAATGAACAGGAAGAGGAGGACGATGAGGATGGCGGACCATCTTTTTAGGATAGTGCTGCTCCTGCTCCTCTCGTTTCTCTCCTCGCTTTTCGGTATCCTCGTCAGCCTCACCACCACCATCCTCCTCCTCCGCTTCATCCTCGCATACATCCCTAGGCACATTCGCAGGCGCACACCCTGGCGTGTGCGGCGGGTATCCATATTTCTCCCCACTCCCATACCCACCCTCAGAACCCAAACCCGAACTCGAACTATACCACAACACCAACCCTTTCAAGCTCCACCCTCTTCTTCTTCTCTTCCCACCACCTATGGACTTGCACACGACCAACAGAGAGGGAAGGAGGATTTGGATGACCCACGCACCCGCGACGAGCGCGAGGAGGAAGAAGAGCGCGTGTGTGGTTAGTGTTTGAGATGGGTCTTGGGAATGGGATTGGGGTTTTGTGAGAGTTGTTGTTGGGTGGGAGGATGTTTGGTTGGAGGAAGGAAGGTAGCTTGAAGGCGACGAGGACGACAAGTACACGGACGCAGCAAGAGGAGGAGAGTCCGAATTCGAATTTGGGTTCGGAGCGGATGGAGAGTCTGAGAAGGAGGAGGAGGAGGGAACCGCGAGTGAGAACGCTGCAGCCGACGACGGAGATGCATCGGATAACGATAACGATAGGGATAAAGACGACATTGGATCGTGAAACGATATCAGTCAGGAAAAAAAAAGAAGTAAGCGAGGCGAGGTCAGGTCGTGGATGCAAGGCAGCGTATACTATACGAAAAAAGGCGAAAGGCGAAAGGCGAAAGGTGGTGTGTGACGAAAAGCTGTAATGGCGAAAGAAAGGCGAAAAAGCAGTAGGTGAGATCCTGACCAAAAAAAAAAAAATGAAGGAGTGGATGAACGAACGAACGAACGAGGCGAGTGATATGGGTAACTCTTTTCTTTTTTAGGGGGATGGGGGTAGGGGGGGGTTATAGTATTACCGACGGTCGATCGTCGATCGTCCAACGTCTTTGAATGAATGAAGAGGCGGGGGAGATAGGGGGAAGGAATGCTGAGGAATGGTAAAAGCGAGCCTCGAGCCTCGAGCCTGTTAATCGTTAACCCGGCGCTTAATTTTTTTCCAAAAATCTAGGGTGTTCTAGAAATTCAGAAAATGGAGAGTGAGTTAGTGAGTGGTGTAGGACAAGACAGGTGGGTAGAAATGGATGGACGGATGGATGAAAGAAGAAGCGAGAAAAGATATCAAGGGGAGAGAGAGAGAAAGGGGGGAAAAAAAAAGAATGGGGGGAGGTGAAGGATGAACATGCAAATGAGGACGACGAAGGTGATGAGGGGACGAAGAAGATGAAGATGAAGAAGAAGACGGAGTGTCTGAATCGCCCGTTGGTTTGTTCGGTCGGTCGGATAATTGACCGAAGGAAGAAAGGAAGGGGAGGAGGAGGCGGCGGCGGCGGCGGCGACGACGAGAACAAGGAGATAGATCGAACAAATCACATATATACAAAGAGAACGTAAACGAAGAATGAAGAAGGGAAGCATCGACAAGGAGACGGGGATAACGAGAGCATAGTACATTAAACAGTGGAGCTGAGGTGGACGGTGGGTCGTCAAGAGATTTTAACATCGTACATTGGTAGTACCGCGTTAAAAACAAATAAAAATAAAATAAAAAAGGAAAAACAGGGTGTGGGGACCCAGGGGAGGGGAGGAAGACGGTTCAGGTTCAGGTTGAAGTTGACGTTGAAGAAGCGAAAGAAAAGAAAGCAAAAAAAAAGGAAGGAAAAACCGATAGCGAAAACGAGCAAGGAAAGAAGAGACGGACTCCAAAAAAAAGAAAAAGAGAGAAAGAAAGGAAGAGAGCGGCGGAAAAAAAAAAGGAGAGAGAGAGAGAGATGCGAACCTCGAATGATCAATCAACAAATCAGGGTACGAATCTACGTATGTACCACGCTCCAGCTCAAGAGTCGACAGTTTCTACTTAGTCGACGACACCGCGACCTGTTTTCTAGAATCCGGATTCCGGCTCTGGTGCTGGTTCTGGTTCGATAGGTATCGAATATATTTGAACGCTAAAAGCTGAGTCGAGTACTGGGGTAAGATAGGTTAGGTTAAACGAACGCTCAACGATTCAGAAGAAGAAGCAGATGCACGTACACAAGCAAGAGCGCAGCCGCAGTGCAGGTCTCAACTCTTGAATCTCAAACGATATCGACGAGCACCAACGCTAGGTGCGTTGCGTGTGTGTGGATGTAGGCGTTCGTGGTGTGGATGTACTAAATGGCTTCGGAGATCAAGGATTGATCGATCAGCGTCCTGTCAATGGTTGTGCAGGGTTCACTGTTCGGATGGACGAAGGACAAGGCACGGTGACGTCGAGGTGAGGTGAGGTGTGGGGTTGTGAGGTAAGGCAGGACAAGGCAAGGCGCAAGGCGAGAGGAAAGGAATCGAGCGAAGGAAAACAACGATGATACGAACAAAAGAAAAAGGCACGAAACGAAACCACGCGTTAACTCACATTCGAAACAGACAGAACACTTAAAAATTGCTCACCAACACAACACACAATCACCAGTTCACCGGAACTTGTGGGGATATCGTCAATGTGACGAAACAAGGCCCCCTATAGCTACTAAAACTCAAGAAAAACGAGGCCAACACGAGGGCCACGAGGCGAACCGGTGGGCAGTGGGCAAAGTGGGAGGCGTGGGGCGGGGCGGCTTTAAATCCGGATGTTGGTTGGTTGGTAGGAACGTTATGTTTATATCCTCAGGTGTATGAATGAATGAAGAGGAATGACCGTGGGGGGAGTGATACTGAGGTCGTCAAACGAAGGAATGTGGATAAAGACCGACAGGAGGTGGATGAGTTGGAGGGAAGGAAGGGAGGAAAGAGGGGAGTCGGGTGTAAGGAGGGAGGAATGGGGAACGAGGAACGAGGAAGAAGGAAGGCCTTCGAGGGAAAAAGAGGGCCTGTGTGGTTCATTTTGGCTTATATTAATAGCCCTTAGGAATGCTTCAACGAAGTCTATGTATATCGAGAGAAAAAAGCGAAGCAAAAACAAGTTGAATGGTCTGGATGGATGGACGTACGCAACGGTGATAAGAAGAAAAACGCGTGGTACCCTATCAAAAATGGAGATTGTGTGTGAAAATGCGCCTTATTTGTGGGAATTCACCCTTTTCTGGAAGACTTTTTGTGTTAAGATCGTCCTAAAATAGGAATCAAGGTCCTTTTTCGTCCAAATCTCCCACACCTTTCTTCCAGCCCGCCCGTCAGTCTCCGACAAGCCAGCCAGCTTCCTACCCAACGTCCGCGTCAACGCCCAACTGTCAGTCAGTCAGTCAGTCAGTCAGCATAATCACCGTCACCGTCGTTGGTTTAAGAAGCAAACCCTGGACCACGCGCCATCCCCTCCCATGCACTCAGTCGTTATCACCTCTCTCAGACTCTCAATTGCACCTGACCGACTCACCGGACGGCCGTATGAATCCCCTGTTTTCTCTTTGCATTCTCTGGCTATGGAGCTTAGGGCTAGGCAACGAACATCGACTTGGATACCCGATCGAATTCGCAACCGCCGACCGACCGGACCATTCATGAATTCCCCCCCTCAAAAAAATTTTTACCTCAAAGGCTCAAACTTTCATTCCTCAAAAAACGGATATTGTGCCCCGAAGTGCGAGCTTTGACTTCCGGAGTGGACAGTGGGCGTGGCCTGAGGCCTCTTTCTCTTGGGCGGTTCAATGAATGAATCGAATGCCCTGGCGCCGAATGTACTTGGGCTGCATGCTAAGTCGAGCCGGACGGAGCCACCGTCCACGGAGGTTCGGTGACTGTGCGACTTTGGGTTGCGGCTCCGTCAAAATGAAGAACAAGGGCAGTTTGGACAAGACGATCCAGGCCTCTACATGAGTTTATTGGCAGGTTTAGGAGGAGATGAAGTGGGATAGGGCGAAATGGTGGACCTGGATATGGATATGGATTGATAGGAGCGCCGCTCATCGCTGAGCTTTGGGATCTGAAGCTGAAGCTGAAGCTTTGATCCTTTGATCTTTTTTTTTTCGTTTGGTGTTTTCCTTTTCCTTTTTGTTCATTGGCCTCATTTCGGAAGTTCTCCCTTGCATCATTTTATCCTTGGGCACTAAAACCTCATATACATATTCCAGAGTCCTTTATATGGATGAATGAACCCAATCTCCACAATAGGCCCACTTCAACTTCGTCCTCTTGCGCCATCGTCAGTGGTCACAGAAAAACACTATTCCAATTCCAATTCCCATCCCACCAAAACCACTCACTCTCCCACAACACCCATCTACTTTCCTCAAAAACTTAAATCACAAATATCTTTGTCCTCGGCATCATCATCCCACAGAATGCGAGCCAAATCCGGCGCAGTCCGATGACGTGCAGGAGCTTAGTGACGATGCCCGCCCCAGGCTTCAGCACACCGTGACTATAATCATTAGTCGAAGGCGGCTGTTGGTTGGGTGTCACTGGCAGTGCCACTGGCTGCAGCTCTTCGTGGACGAGGTCTCTGTCGATGACGTATCTCATATCGCGCACTCCTAGCGCCAAAACCCGGACTTTGTATGTGAACTTGCCGAAGAACTTCTACGGTGCATAAGCAATCGTGGAAATGAGAAAATTTAACAATAATAGACAATTAAATGTATAGAAAATTGAACGTACCGAAGACCTTGCCAGTGACAGGCCAGCTTGACAGATCACAATTGGTGTATTCTTCAGCGGGCCACCGTCAGGTATATCAACGGATATAAAGGCGCGATCGTGAACCTCTAGGTGCCGTTTCAGTGAACTTTTGCTCGTCCTGCTTTCTTTGATCTGGTTGTCTTCGAGTTCAAGAACCTCTCCTGTTGGTAGATAACACGGAACGTTCCGTTCGAGAACGTAGACGGTGTACAATGCGTGGTCGGAGTGGAGGGGCGGGTCGTCGACCTGGCAAAAAGAGGGCAATCATCAAAAACGTATTCAAACCCAACAACCGACAGTCGACATCGTGCCGCTCGACCATACGTACCCTGAGCTTTCGCGAGCCAGCTTCCTTGATATGAACAACCGTCCCGCTCTGATACTTCTTCGTCTTCTCGAAATCATTCGGATGCAAGACGCCTAGATTCGCATTAAAGTCGTCTTCATCAGGTATCGCGGTTTCGGCCTTGACGAGCTGCCCGCGGCTGTTTACGAGATATGGGGCGTGTGAGTCGGTGCGCAGTGGAGGATCTGTGAACTTGAAATTGCGATCGTGCGTGGGTGAGGGTGAGGGTGTGGGTGTGGGCCCTGGTGAAAAGTTGGAGTAACGAGGTGGGACCTCTGGTTTTTCTATGAGACGAAGAGGGACGAGTTGATATTGGACAGGGATACGTACCCTTTATTTATACTTTTCTACAAGTGAAGGAGCGAAAATCGATGAGAAGATAATTAAGCGCCCTGCTGATGTCAACTTTGCCTTGTGTTGATAATCTAGGCGATTCTCAACGTACAAAGCTATTCGCGTTAACCTTGATTTAGGAATCCCGGTCCGAAAAAAAACAAGACCACCAAACTGAGGAAGGATAATTTGAAGATAACACCACGATGACGGTTAGAAGGGAGTCCAAATCTTCAGGTTTTCACACGAGTACGAGGATACCTGCGAGTCATTCTTGTTTTCTCCTTCGTGCTGCGGTCCTGCGGATTGTTTATCTTCTCTGTCTGAAAGTCAAGGTTTTTTGGGAAACGAGGCCAGAAAGAAACGGGAGGACGTACTGAGGAAATACTGTGAGATGACAGTAGGGAAGCCTCGAGGTCCAGGTATTCTCACGAGTGTGAGTATACTTATGTTCCCTGTGCATGCGTAGCCTGCGGCATGATTTTCTATTTCTTCTGAGAGCTGCGGATTTTAATGAATGATATTTGTCCGATGTCTGGTTTCCTTTCTTTTTGTCTTCTATTTGGTCCTTCAAGCTTCAATCTTCAAGCCGCATGAGCACAGACATGGACATCATTACTGCATCAGACGGATTAACCTGGATTTAACCGTGAACGCTGACGCTGCCATAGTCCTGCGCTTGCAATGAGGAAGACTTTAATTTACCCTAACAGACCTACACTTCACACTACAAACCTAAACTCCACGTCATCGCTCTCCAAGAGCCTCGGGAAGTGTTCCGCTCTAATATCCTCTCGACTCTGCATCAATCCCTCCGCAGCAGCAGAGTAGCGCCATTCCGCTTCTACCGACACCCGCTGGAGGTTTGGGAACGACCCTACTGTGGTGAGCAGCACGTCCAATGCGGACCAGGTCTCCAGATAATGCACCACTGAATCGTGGACTCGGACTTGGGTGAAGGTGAGATGAAGGCGAAGTTCTTCGACGACGTTCATTCCTGATAGGATGGAGAGCTCGGAGACGAGACCGCAGAGTGGGTCCTGGTTGTCTGTGGTCAGTTGGGGCAAGACCGTCAGTTTTCTGAGTGTACTGTGAACCGGAGAATGTAATACAGCAGCTCCGAGTCCCGTTAGTGGGACAGGTCCCCAAACTGTCGGAGAATCATCAGAGTGAGCTTATGACCAAAGGCGCACCACTTACTGATTACATCAAAAGATTTTAGCACCTTGCAAGTCGGGATAACGTCCCAAATCGTGTGTGCGAGTTCCGTGTTGTCGATCAAGATCCACATGTCTTTCAGTCCGCTAAGGTCGATGATGTTTCGATGGATATGAGCATCGTCGTCTGCTTGTGGACGTACCAAAAACTTGATGGCGTCGGAAATGCCAGCTCCCATCCCGCGGAACGAAAGGAGTCGACAAGGCGAGAGGGTTTGACGTGGTTCAGTCGTAGTGCCAGGTCTGGGCAATATGATGAATCCAACACGGGAGAGTGTGAGGTTCGTGATATTTCCACAATCAAAGATACTCGAAGGTATACTGCTTATTCCCGTGAGCTCGAGGGTGGTGACGGTGGGGAGCTGTATGAGTTGTTCTAATACAGTCTGCAACGAACCAGGTAACATGTCCCAGTGCCGCAGGGGGCCCACGGCAATCCAGAGGTAAATAGATTTTAGGGCAAATAGCTGGCTTTTCATCAGTGTCTCCAGGATGGCGATGGCGTGAGTGTGAACTCCATCATCAGGCGGCGCTCCGGCGACCATTGCATATTGGATGTTTCGGATATAGAGGATGATTGTTGGGGTATTGGAGATGAGGGTTCTGAATCGGGCGGAGCGCACTTGACCCCACTCGTCATCGAGATAAAGTGTGGCGAATAGGTGTTTGCGACATAACGCGACCGTTGCTTTGCAGGCCAGCGATAACGCCTGGAGAGTCCCGTCGGTGTATGGCCCGTTCTCTTCGTTCAAGATGTCGATGATGTGTTCCAGGATGTCAAATGGGAGGTCGGCTTGAGGTTTCATGATGAGAGCCAAGTGGATGTTCAAGAAGAAGAAGAACGCTGGGTTCCGGTACCGTCGTCTGGGAGTCCTAGTCAGCTCTGGCTCGGAGAACTTCGCGCATCAAGCGCACGGTCCCAACCATCTCGACAAGAATATCGATTTCTGTATCCATAGCCACCAACTTCCAACTTGCTTTAACCTGGTACTCAGACATCTTCACATTCCAGAGTATATGTAAGTGAAGCCAGTGACGATTGAGTGGAGGGTTGGTGCGTGGTCTAGAACTAAGATAGGGAGAAGAGTAAAGAAAAAACCTTTCCGTCGGAGTTTGAAACAGTTTCAGAAATTCAGATCCAGTGGATGCATGCCGAAGGTCCGAATTGGTTTTGACTGTTCCCTTTCAACGAGTTGAGTGTGCGTCGCCATCGCGCTCTTCTAAGAGGATCTGAGGAGAATAATAAGCACTTTTTGTGATTGACTGCTGATTACCACAGGTGCAGTCTGTTGACTCTGTTCTCTTCAGTGTTCACACTCATCCACGGCATCCGACTCCCCGGTGGATCCAAGGTGGATGATGCCATCCGTCATCTTACTGAGCCAATGATTATCGCTTAACATGCCTGCGGAAGTTACTTCGACACACTGAATTCGAAAATCAGTGTGGGTATCCTCTGATGGGAAAAGAAGCAGATTCAAAAAACCCCACTCCAGCCTCGTTGTGCTAATATAACACTGTTGATCATTCCAAATCCCGTCGTACTTGGCTTCTGGAATTCAAAATTTCTCATGAGGCTGTCCTGGACTCCTTTACTCATAACCTTAATTTATATTCAATTTTCTAGACGCTTTTTGAGAGGAATTTATTTGATACCTTGCGGTGGACTCGATTATACGTAAAAATACAGTGGAAATGATGATTATTTTTGGTTTCGCTCGATGTAATATTTGAGACGATTTATTTCTGATTTTCTGGGAATTTCAATCACTCCCCCCCTCCTACCCTCCTTCTGGCAGGCCTCTGCTCCAGGTGCTAAGCACACCGACAGGAGACTTACTACATTGCGCCAAGAACGCGAAATGGATATCTGGTACTGGACGAAGGCCACTTTCCTTGGCCTCCTCTCGCTATTCACGGAATATGATGACGCTTGCTCAGTGTTGGCCGCTGGTCCTCAGAAAAGCGCTAGTTCCCGATCTTTACTACGAAAGCTATCCAAGCAGTATAGGAAGGTGCTGGAAATGGTACGTTTATTGATCTTTCAAAGGTGGCGCCGGGATTCATTCACCCGCTAATGCTTTGCGTGACTCCATAGTTGATACCAATGATCATGTCTGTGTTCGCTTGATAACTTCCTTCTTATAACTGTCCAGCATCTAACCAGACTCTCAAGGTGGCATATCTATCAGGAACAGATCATCGCCGCGGGCTGGATTCTCAGTCTGATTGTATTTACAATGAACACCCTGGGTAGCCTGAACGAACGTATTCTTCGTGTGAGTCTTTCTTGTGTATCATCAGTTGAGCGAATAGCCTCACAAGTGAACGGATAACGATAGGAAACAATTATGGCAGTTGGACCCATCACTTGTTCTATAATCTATTCATTGCCGCATCTTTGCGTCCATCTCGTGTTCTATGCCGAATTGCTTCTTTCGACCCCATCACGCCTTGAGGCTAGCGTTCGAATTGCCCTGTTGCTGATACCCGAGATTATATCATCTGCTCATCGTGCGCGGGAGGTATATCAAGCGTTGATTTCTCGCTCTAACACAAGGTAGGAGCTGTGTATCTCATGATGTAAGTGGTCACATCTAACGATTGCGAAACTCAACACCGTACAGGCAAGTAGTCGAACCGAGTGAGAACAATGTCTAAAAGCAAATGCATACTGTAAGTACGTGCCTATCCGACGCCCAGAACCTTTAACAGAACTCTCTCTTAGCTACTTTCGTATATTTAATGACATTCTCGATGATTGTACTAAGTATCTCATCAAAAAATTTCCCAAAGACTTATAGACGTGCGGGTATAAGTACAAACGACATGTAATACAAATTCTGGAACGTTCGAAGCTTTCCTTTGACATATGAAAAGGTGGACCTAACTCGAGATCTAACCTCTGCTGCGGGGTTTCCGGCGCAGTCCCATGGCGTACAGAAGCCTCCTGAAGAAGCCCACCTTCTCGCTAGAGAATGACAGTGCTTGGCTGAGTGTCAGTGGCTGAAGCTCATCGTGAACGAGGTCTCTATCGATGATATACTTCATGTCATGGACTCCCGGCGCCAAAACGCGGACTTTGTAGGTAAACTTCCCAAATAGCCTCTAGACAAGGTGTCCCAATACATTAACGACAATACGAGAATATTGAATATGGAACTGGACCTTACCGGGGACATTGACAGGCCAGCTTGACAGATAACGATTGGTGTGTTCTTCAGCGGGCCACCGTCGGGTATATCGACGAATACAAAGGCGCGATCGTGAGCCTGCAATTCCGAGACAGATAGGTACGTAAGTGCAGTAGATGAAAAAAGAGATGTCAAACAACGAACCTCAAGATGTCGTTTCAGGGAATTTTTGCTTGTCCTGGTTGCCTTGATCTGGCAGCCTTCAAGTTCAATGATCTCTCCTGTTGGTAGAAAACAGGGGATATCTTGTTCTAGCACGTAGACAGTGTATAAGGCATGGTCGAAGTGGAGAGGAGGGTCGTCAACCTAAAGAAACAAATAGTCATCAAAAGGTATTCAAAAGAAGTGCAATTCCCTACTCACCCTGTATTTTCGCGAACCGACTTCTTTAATCTGGACCATCGTTTTCCCTTCATACCTCTTCGTCTTCTCGAAATCGTTCTTATGCAACACGCCGAAATTTGCATTAAATTCGTCTTCATCGGGAATCGCGTTTTCTGCCTTTCCAAGGTTCCAGCAGCTATCCACGGGATAGGGAGCATGCTCGTGGAGTGGAACGAAGTCTACGAACTTGCGATCATGCGTACTAGTAGGCGAGGGCCCTGATGACAGGCTAGAGTAGCGGGGGGGACTCGGAACCTCTGGTATTTCCACTCTCATGATACAAGGTGGAGAGGAAAGGCTGATGTTGGATGTCGATATGTCCCTTGATTTATACTTTATCGCATTTGAGTGAGGCTCACGGAAAAGATAGCAGTGGGAAATGCTGCGATCTGGAAGCTCGAGGTGCGGATAATACCTTCGCCATGTGTTGATCTAGGTTGGGCTCTCCGTGTACCAGCTGTTAATCTCTATTTAGAAATTCCGTCACGAATTAGTTCAGGTGTTCAGAAAACGAGACGAGGAAGAAACGCCGGACGTACTGAGGAAGAACGAGATAACACCATGATGACATTCGAAGAGCCTCAAACTCCAGGGTTTCTCACGAGTACAAGGATACCTGGCAGTTTATCTAACTTCTTCATGCTGCGGATTGTAGTGAGTAGTGTACCTTGCTGCAGAGAATCATGCACCACGCATCATGGGCGCTTAACCGTGTGAGTACTTGTCTTCAAATCACAATCACAATCACAATCATACATCCAGACCACCAAATCTGGACCAAATCTTCATATACTTATCGTATGCGATCTGCCCACAACTTCGCAAAGTGCCCTATCTCCAGACAATCAGGGTGCAAAAAGACGAACATGTTATCATCAAGGTCTTACCGTGATGGTGTTTGCTGGTCAACCGGAGTTACTGGACCCCACCAATTGAAATTATCGAAACTCCAATAATCGCTCTGTACCTCTTGTCGTCATAATTTGCTTGTGATTTGTCATTAAATTTCGTCAAATAAATGAGTAGGAACACTCTGTCCCGACAAGAGGATAGCAGCCTGAGATGATACAAAAAAGAGAATCT
Organism: Psilocybe tampanensis; assembly: GCA_019904355.1. Taxonomy (NCBI): domain Eukaryota; kingdom Fungi; phylum Basidiomycota; class Agaricomycetes; order Agaricales; family Agrocybaceae; genus Psilocybe; species Psilocybe tampanensis. Next base: position 24,904 of record JAHXRV010007857.1, on the reverse strand, counting down.
CAACGGCAGCAGAGGGATTTATCAAGGAAATCCCACCCATGCCAGGAGGTAGAAGAACGAAGAAGTCGAAGCGTGCCTGGACCTAACGAAAGCAGTTCCAGACGGGTAGGAAACCACTGGGGTAAATAGCGATGTCATGATCATGACTTGACACCATTCACAATGTTGCCCAGCACAAAGAGGACACGAGCACGTCCGAGCCCACTCTCCACTGAGTCTCCGCCAATCAGCTTCCCGTCCCCCATGCCTGTTGTCACACCCTCGTGGATGAGGGTGAGTACCTTGACCCACTGTTTGCCCCACACGCTGCAGGCTTCCATGCCTAGCACATCCAAGCCAGCTAAATAACGATAGAGAAGTATGATCAGATAAAATAATATCGTGGAGAGTGAAAGAGGAAAACCCAACGCACTGTAAATAAGCCAGGGCGCGACGGGATCTGCTAGTAGCTCACTGTCTGATAACAGCCTCGCGAACCAGACCCAGAACCGTGGGAGCTGATACATCCTATCCAACGGCTTGTTTTCCGGACGTATCTTGATGACATTAAAATACACCCTCATAAGTGATGAGATCCGCCTGACACGGTCTTTGGTCGTCTCCAGGCCATCCTCGATTGCACTCTTCCTCCATCCAGAGACCTTCGCAAATTCCTCCCTGGAACCCCACGGCGTTTCGTCCACGTCGTTCGGTGGCACGGCGAATGGGAGGGGCCAGCCTCCGCATCGCTGCACGAGCTTGGCGAAGAATATGGAGGCAAAATTGTTCAGGTTTTCGATGAGGGAGAATGTTACTCTCGCTAGTGGCTCGGCGGTATGTGACTCGGCAGAGACCTCTGTTTCGGCTTGGAGAAGGATTGCTTTGGCGAGGGAAGAGCAGACGGAAATTTGCATGGATTCGGGATGTGGCGGAGCAGATGAGAGTTGCACAATTTCTATGAGATCTTTCGTCTATGGACACGCCTCAACGGTTTGTTTCGTTGGAGAATAAGAGAAACTTACGATTCGTGTGATAGCCTCAGGGTCGTTTGTTAGCTGGCCGATTCTGACGACCATGAGCCGCCGTAGACGAAGCCATTCCGATTTCAGGGGTTTTTGTGCTTTGATAAATTGCAAGGGTCCGGTTTTGAGGTTCTGATGGTCGATGTCAGACATTGAAGAAAAAAAAAGAAAGAACAAGAGAGAACTTACACATAGATCAGTTCGAGCAACCCTCCAATCGTCGTCAGCTGAACAAAGGCCAAGTTTGAGCCTCATCTGAGAAACAGCTTCCTCCTCCTTCTGTTTCGCTTCCTGGTATTTCTTCTTCTTTTCCGAAGCCTCTTTCTCCGCTTGTTCCTTCTCTTCCTGCAACCTCTTCTTCTCTGCCTCCTCCTTTAACCTCTTCTCTTCAATGAGTTTTTTTCTAAGCAGCTCCTCTTTCTGCTTCCGCTCCGCCTCCTCCCGCACTCTCCTCTCCTCCTCAAGCTTTTTCGCCAGCTTGTCTTCCTCTTTCTTGATCGCAGCCTCTATCCGCTCCCACAACTCCTTCTCTCGCTGTTTCCATAGCTGTTTAATCGACATCTCGTTTTCCTGCATCTGGCGGCGCATCTCCTCGAGCCGGGAGGTGAGGACAGCGGCCTGCTTCGACGCGGTGATGGCTTGGTGTTCCTGAAACTTGCGTTGTTGTTCTTCTTGTTGAATAGAATATTTTGCCTGTTTCTCGGTGAATTCTTTACGAGCTGCGTGCTGTTTGGATGCTTTTAAGAGAGAATGAGATAAGAAAGAAATGGAGCGCCGTACGAATGAGTCTGTTCGAATTTTTTGTTCCCATTCTTCATAAGGATCGTGATAACGTGTACGGAGCCGTATTGCGGATACTGTGTCGGCGATCTGTCGTTCCTCTTGAGGTGTACGTGTGATACGCGTCGGACGTCTACGGAGGTTGAACATGTAAGTTATTGACATAAAAAAAGTACTCGGAGACGTACATCGAGAGCTTGTTGATATCCGACACCAACTCAAACGTCTCTCCACTCGAAGAGAGGTCCACTATTGAGGCCACATGGTCCGAATCTGAGTCTGAGCTGGATTCAACTTCTGAGAGGTAGTCCTCCGAATCTGAGTCGGAATGGAGGCCAAAGGTAGATGAACGTCGTGGTCTCCTGATCGTCTACACGTCAGCGGCGGTTCTGAGAATCATATTACCGATATATACCTTCGAACAGGCGAGGGCGACGCCGATCTGGGGGCTCTAAACCGCATACGACTACAAGGATGGTTGATTTTGGGATGTGTTGTTTGTTGGCGTATAAATTGAATACACGGCTTCTCCTCAGCGTTCAATGATCGCTATACAGATAAAATATGCGATAAAGCGTTGGAACTGTCAGAACATGAGGCTCAAAAGCGCGAGGGTGGGGGTCAACGAGTTTATAAAAAGAAGAAAGTGGATGAGCAACGTTGTGGGTGAGTTTGGAGGTGCCTCATGTCTAAAACCGCACGTGATGTTATTGTAATAACACCGGGCCGGGAAAGCCGGCGCCATTTCCTCCCAACCTCTTTGCATCACTGCATGACATCTTGATTGCCTCTTGACTGGATTTTCGGCGACACGAAGACCATGAGTCCAAGCCTGGCCAAGGGTTGGGCTGTATGTTTGCCCCACAGGATTCCGTGTTGAAAGGTATGCTTTGCCCTAAGCTTACCTACAGTCAACCTTCTGGACCATGTATTTAGCGTGTTTCCTGATCCACCGACCCACGAGGATCACGATCAGGGTTCTCAGTTCTCCGTACCACTTGGCTCTAGCTCCCTTAGAACATTGAAGTAGCACTACTGGTAAATAAGTCTCGTCTATATGTTGGGGTTTCTCGGGAAGTCGTTAAGAAGAAAAGAACACAAAGCTTCGTACTGGAATCAACTATAGCGGAGACCAGTATTAGCGCCAGTCCATACAAGATCATGAACCAAGCAACATCTGGACCAGCGCCGTTTGGACTTCTTCATGCTACCAATCCCAGCCTATGACGAAGATTAATCTACTTGAGCTTTAGACACAATAAAAGACTGACAGGCTCCCCAAGCGACATGAAAGCGTGCAGAATGTTCTCCTTGAAAGTCCTTTCGACCCTTGCTATCCTCCTAGCCGTGCCTCAGACTGCCCTGGCAACCAATCATTTCGCGGGACTCACTGTTTCAAACAGTATCGGTGGATCGTCTAAGTATCAGTGTCGTACCCAAGATCAGGCGAGTGCACCATTCGGCCCATGAAAACTGTGCGGTGCGAATATAAATTTTCTGTCCAAATTCTGTTAGTGGAACCAAGTGGCAAATGACGCCAAAGCACAAGGGTTTAACGCGATTCGGATCCTTGGATTTGACTGCAATGCCCTGGATATGGCGTCTTCTGCAGCTGCCAGCCATGGATTACAAGTGATGGCTGGTATCTATATTGCTGTAAGTACCTATATTAATATTGAAATGTTTCAAGTTTGAGGTCTCAACGAAAACATACAGGGTACCGTTGCGAGTGCCACTCCTCAAATCAAGTACTTCGTCCTTCTTTCTCTTCACATCTTGAAGTTGAATCGTAAAGCTAATTCTGTGACATAACAGCAAGGACGTTCAGACCTTCCGAGCTGCGTATGGAAAGTACGGAGCAGGTCGTTATATTGGGCTGACGATTGGCAACGAGGTAATCAGGTCGAACGTAAAGATGTTGTACAGAACTCACACAACACTCTTCGAATTGGAGAACAGGCCGCCGATACGCCTGCTAACATCATGGCAAAGGTATATGATGTCCGAGGTCAGTCTTCACCGCCATTCATGATCTCCGTTATAGAGCTTTACACACCTGATACGCAGGATATCTGAATTCCGTTGGGGTGAAGATCCCTGTCGCTACGGTCCATACATGGGTGGATGTCCGTGACAATCCAGCTCTCTGCGGGGCAGATTTCGTCGGAGCTAATGCCCAGTAGGTCCCTATAGCCCTGAAATAATTTATGAGAGTCAGCGGGAACTGAACACCTACAGCGCGTTCTTCGATGGAAATTTCGCCTCGGGCCAGGCGGGAGACTTTTTATTCAAAATTGTTCGACCGGCACTCCAAAAGGCCTGTCCAGGAAAGAAGATCTATATCACAGAGTAAGTGGTCCCACTCAGCGTTTCGGGGTCATCTACACCGCTTACACAACCCCCTACATTTCTTAGGACTGGCTGGCCATCGCGCGGAGCAAATAACAGAAAAGCCGTGGCATCGATGTCGGACGAGCGAAACGCCCTCTTGAATCTCAACTGTGCATGCAGGGACGACCCCAGTGTCTCTGTCTTTGCTTTTGAATATGACGATCAAGCGTGGAAGTCAAACGATAACGAAAGGAGTTTTGGAATTTTCCCCAAGTTTCAACTCCAGGGAGACGTGTTCAAGCCTTGTTAGGATGTAGTTAATCTCCTAAAATGTTGTCAAAAATCTGTAATATGGAAAAGATTGAATGAACTTGTGAGATAGTTACGGTACCTGCACGGTGCACCTGCAAGAGACTCAAGGACGAACATTGCACAGCCACGGCGAGGTGCACATATTCTGCCGAACGTCTCCGCTTTAATTCGGCACGGCGGCAACGGCCATCAGCGCTTATCACTCCAGTTTTGTCCGGTCGCTCTGTATCAGTATGTCCCACTCTACTTTTGATTACTCAAAAGTATCAACATCCTACTTAAGAGCGATGTAGATGCATGGTGAAGGACCAAATGGACGGTGCGGGGACGCGAAGTGACAATAGGAAAATATGAGACATGTCTTGAATGCATTCAAAACGTACGTCAAGGTCAGGGTCCAACAACTGTTCTTATAACCACCCATAAATCCTCTGCAGTGCTATCTGACTACGTCTGCCGGAAATTTGGACCAGGATTCCAACCAACTCGACAACCCAGTTCATTTTCACCTCCGTCATCTCTCAGTATCATGACCGCAATCAAACCATTCCTCAACCAACTATTCGAACCACTCCTCCTTTTAACGTCTTTCCCTATCCCTCTTTTCTCCCCATCACACTCTCCAACCTCCTCGAATGCTTTTGACGAGGTCGAGTTCCCTCGACGCGGCTTCCCGCTTGCCATCACTGACTGGCGCGACATGCTGGTTTATCTATATACCGCCCACGCACAGGATATCAAAGACGAACTGCACGCGAACATGAGACTATCGATGAGGAAACACGCTGAGGGTCTGAGGGTTGGGGAAATTGGGAGATACGAGCGAGATGGGCATCAAATCGTTGTTGCGCATATCGTGGAGGAGGAAGGGGGCAAGAAGAGCTGGGTCGTTCGGAGTGGGGAGAGGTTGTTGAGGTTTGAGAGGGGTGCAGCCGTGCTTGATGTTGAAGAGGTCGATGACGCATTTGCAGCTCCCATGATCCAGGAGCCTTCCCCCATGGGCGCCGTGTTGACAGTTCAACAAGAGCCCGTCGTGGATCAACCCGGTTCGAAGGCGATGGGACTTGGCAATGTTATTGTTGATGATTTATCAAGTCCTCCCCAAGTCCTCGACACCGCTGGACCGCAGCTTCAACTCGTTGAATCTTCGAAGGCGTCTGGTAGCACCAAGCCGGCTTATGATTCCCTACCACCTCCACCTACCAACGTCACACCACTCTCCGATGAACTGGCGACCGTCGAAGTAATCCAAAACCCCAATATCCCCTCCAGCTCTCCTCCCCCAATCAGTCCTACTGAACCGGAACCACAGGCTGCTCAAACCCCACATCCCTCCATATCAATATATTCTGCAAATATGCAATCCAGTGCGGCCAAACCAAGTCGGAGCCCGTCTGTGGACACCGTTCAAAGCACGGTCGAGCGTGATCTACAAGGTTGGACGCTTGTGGAGACCGTACGGCCGAAGGCGCTATACCTCCATCATCTGGCGATCCTGCTCGCGGAGACGCATGAGTATTCGGTCTCTGCTGATGCAAAAACATCGTTTCCAATTCAAGATGGAGAAGGGGGTCTTGCATCGTGCGTTGGGTTCTCGGAGATGGTCATGACAGTCGTTAAGGATGAGATAGGGGTCACCGCAGTTGATGGTGCGAAAGTCGCGGTCGACGGGGTTGTGCCAGCTGGGCCCACCGATAATCTTTCTCCAGAAAAAACGAAAATCACGGGGATTTCGCCGGAAGCTGTGAAGGAGATACGTTCGAGGTACCTCAAAGCAAAGATAGATGTTGAGAAAAAGGTATTTCGTTCCGTTCATTTGGTAATCTTCAGACAATAACAAAATTCGAATTTTCCGCCACTTAGATCTATGGAAGTGTGACTGTCGACGTCCAAAATAATGCACCTTCGGAGGCCTCAGATCTTAAATCCAAGAAGGCTACCATCGAACATCGCGATTATGCCCAGCCGATTAATTGATTTGTTACGATCTTTCCTTATGTATATTGTATGCTTTTCTACTTCTCTATTTTTATGCGCGCTGTCATGAATCATTTTAACGTTCGGTGTACTAAATTTTATGATGAATTATTACTTGCCTTCCGTCTCGAATTTCTTGAAAGGGGCTGCGATTTCTGCCAAGAGTTCGCGACGCGACGCGAGAGGACACTAGTCACGTGCTCGAGTTATTAGGTGGCCCTGACGGAACTCGCATTTCTGAATTTCAACCCGGAACAATGGCCTGAACATCGATGCGCTCTCATCCATCTCTACCACCACCTCCGCCATAGGAACAGCAAAAGCTCTTTTTAATCCTTCACAGAACAGCAATAACAAGCGAAAAGACGCAGATAACTACGTCAAAGCACCATAACTTTTTCGATTTTTTTCAACCTTCTCTTTCCTCTGCGGTCGGCTCTCAAACGCCTCAAAGTTCCAAACCAACACGACAACGCGCTACGGAAAGATATATATCTCAGATCCTCCTATATTGAGGGCCGGAGATGGATCTTTCTGGGTGTTCTTTCATGGACCTCGACCAGGACAGTTTATCCGGAGGAGACGGCATGTCGATAGACCATGATCACGTCAAGTGGCAGGGATCCCAGACCGCGAACCACGCGCTCAACCAGCTCATACGATCCACTGTGAACGACCAACCATTGTCGAAGGCCAAAGAAAACGTGGATGTGAATGGTGGCTCTTCGAGAAGTGCGTTATTCTCTTGTTGTCTCTGGACTTGTTTTCGTCGTTTTTTTCCTTTTCTTTTCTTTTTTTTTTTTTTGGTGTTTTGATTAATTGATTTTTCTCTTATGTCTTCGTTTTACAGGCTGGCAGCGCGAACCCTCGTTTGACCAAATCCCTGGGTTTTCATTGCTCAGCACGAAGGACAGCAACGCCGGAAGCCCATCCACATCCAACTTTCATACACCACAACCTACATCGAGGCCATCTTTTCCTCGTTCACGTCCTTCAGAGACCAAGACTTCTCGTCCCACCTCGGCTCTTGCAGGTCCCTCGAATGCTGCACCGACACCATTGGCCTCCTCGTCGTCATTACCTTCCCTCACCATACCTTTTTTTGATAAGACGAACCCATCGCAATTCCTGGACATCTTGAAAGGCGTCTCCGCACGCGTCGATGCAAATGTAGGCGTCCGGCCCCGGAGTAGCACTGGTGGTGCGGACACCCCACTGTCCACTCGTCTGCTCAAAGGGAAGAAACGGCCGAGGGGTGTTAGTTTGGGAAGTACCTCGGATGTGCTGGCTGCGAGGTTGAAGCGAGGCCGTGTTGAGGCTCTGAGGGAGTCTGGAGGCGTCAATCCAAAAGCCAAAGATAGAGACAAAGGGAAAGGACGCGTCAGGAATGAAGGGGAGGATGTTCGAGGGATCTTTGGTGATACTGGGCCTGCGCAACGGATCGTCGACATCAGTGGTTCTCCAGCGGCGTCATCGGGAGGTGGAGGAGTTACTAGTGGGAATGGGATGGACGTGGATGGTAGTGGTGTTGGTGATGATTGGAGTATGATCGACAAGTTTGGTCAACGGAACAACTCCAACTCCTCCAGCACTTCTTCCCAGACGAAGATGCCACCTCCGCCTCCACCTGTACCAGTCGTAAAACATCCAAGCACGGCTGCATCGTGTGTATCGAATGCTTTTATATCATCTACCTCAACCTCTTCGTCTGCCTCTACCTACACATCCACGTCGCATGCCACATCCACATCACATTCGACTCACATCAAGAAGGAAACTATAACCAAAGATAACAAACCTCCAACAACTTCTCAAACGCCGAAATACCATCCATTACTCCTCCAGCCTCCGAAAAAGGCTGTTCCCGTCGCCTCGTCATCTTCATCCGTTCGTCATTCGAATGCTCCATCGAAACTTCCATCGCCGCATCTACAAACCACGTCTGCTCAACCAAATTCCAACCAGAACCTTCAACCGAAAATAAAGTCCGAATATGGGCAAACACATCATGTTCCAGTTCCAGCTCCCGTTCCAGCTCTTCCACCACCTTCGAAAGTCCAGCCACCAGCAGCCATCCCACGTCCACTTCCCGCGTCCACACCTTCTTCCGCCCCTCTCCCCTCATCGACACCCCAGTTTCCAAGCAGCAGCCAGTCATCACGACCCCCCGCACTCGGGATGCGCCGCACGCACACCCTTCCTACAGCGTCTTCGGGATTCTCCTCGTCAACGTCGACAACAACAGGAAAAATGGTCACTTCTTTACAGAAGGGTGGGGTCCTCCCCACAAAGCAGAGAGGATTCAAACCGCCTTTGCTCTCGTCGTCGCAGCCTCAGGCTCCTTCTCGATCGCAGATAGCGCATGATTCTTCCGCTCATGGACCTTCTTTCACCACCAACACCGCCACTGACGCCCATGTCCATTCTAATGCCCATTTGTCCGCCTTCACTACCAGGAAGACAAACGAAAGTGCAGGCAAAACGCACACTGCGATGCCTGTTAGCAGCAACGGATCCGGTTCCACTTCGAGCACGTCTAATTCACCACAACGAGGTGGATACGGATCCGGTGGCGTCAATGGACCACCCTCCTCGTCGTTTTCTCGCTCGACGTCTGGCTCGCCTGTGCCCAGCTCCAGCAGTGCTTCCTCCTTGTCGGTTTGCGTTTCCAATAGGAAAGGGGCTGGGTCACGTGCCTCGCTTGTTTCTGCTCAAGCTCCCACAACGACGACTGCGACTTCCAAGGGAAAGGCGACTGCGAATGCGAACGCGAAAGGTGTTGTTAATGATAAGACGAAGATAATGAGTGGTGGTAATCCAACTCATGGGCAATCGAGGGTTACACCTCAACATCAACATCAGCCTCAGCCCATTCCACGTCCCGACTCACGAGCACGAGTGGCCAGCTCAGTTCCTCCTCCACCGCATCCTCCAGTTCATGTCGTTGTAGTACCCCAGAAGGCTGTCAAAACAATCCCGAAACCTCGACCAGCGTCTCCGCCTCTGCCTGAACCGGCAGATGGAGACCCGGACTCATCCTTTGGCGATATGTCGTTTGATATGGACGCCCTGGAGGAGACGATGCGGCAGTATGATTGACTGGCTGTTTGGGATGTTTGGGTTTTATTACCCTTTTTGTTTTTCCTTGTCTCTCGTGCTGCGCTGACCTTCGATGGTCTTGGTATTTGTGCATCCGATTTATGTTATCTGTCATCGTCATCCCTCAGAGTCATCCATGTTATCTGTTACTTGCTCCAAGTTTGAGCTCGGAGCTTTCATCCCACTGTCACTTTTTAACTTACAATTACAATTATTTGCTTTATATCCTCATATACTCAAACGCATTCTGGTTGCCTTCATAGTCGCAATATCTTACTGTGTTTCTCTTTTTATTTGTAGCCTTGCGTCATCCCAAAGTTACTTATCGTATGCTCCACTGGCATCATATCACCCAGTCTTAGTCTCGGTTAACTTACCAGAATGTCTCCTAAATAAGTTAGGCGGCAATTTGAATGGAAAGTAGATACATATTTCAGCATGCTTGAACATCTCGTCCAAATCAGTGTTTAAGCGCTCAAGCTTGACGCTTGACGTTCGATCAAGGTTCAAGCAACAGGCCACGAGAAGGAAATTGCAGATTTTGATTAACTTGTCCAGAACTAGTAAGTATTACATTGCGATGAATACATTCCGATGATGCACATTCAACAAAAAAAAACCTGAGTCACACTCGAGTGCTCTAAGAACGACCTTTCTTCGCAGCGACAGTGACCTTCTTGGAGGGTGGAGGGGGAGGAGGAGCCTTCTTCGCCACAGTTTGGGAAGTCTTCTTGACAGCGGCAGGTGTCGATCCTCCCCTATTTCCAGCAGGACGCGCGACGTTCAAGTTAGTCTGTTTCTTCGCCGCAGGGCGTTTGGCCGTGGTAGCAGAGTTCGTCTTTGCCTTCTGGGCGACGATCTTCTTGGTCGGGCTCTTCTTTGACGACGACGATGATTTCAATGGGCGTTTGGCGATGGGAGACTTCTTGGATGATGCTAATGGGCGTTTGGCAAGAGGAGACTTCTTGGATGATGCTAGTGGGCGTTTGGAAAGAGGAGATTTCTTGGATGATGCTAGTGGGTGTTTGGACAGAGGAGATTTCTTGGATGACGCAGAAAGAGGGGACTTCTTGGATGACCCCAAGGGGCGTTTGGCAAGAGGAGACTTCTTGGATGATCCTGAGGGGCGTTTGGCAAGAGGGGATTTTTTGGATGATCCCAAGGGGCGTTTAGCAAGAGGGGACTTCTTCGAGGATGATAACGGGCGTTTTTTGGAAAGGGGAGATTTCTTCGATGCCACAAACGTCTTGGGCTTCCTCGATGAAGAAGCACCCTTGGCAAGGGATTTGGCAGTCGCAGTGCGGCCCTTTGACTTTGCGGTAAGTCCACCCTTTGCTTTCGAAGACACGCTGGCGGCAGCCTTTTTATCGGCAGCAGATTTCTTAGCGACAAGGAGCTTAGACGCGGCGGAGATCTTCGTCTTTGCGGAAGAAGAAAGTTTGCCGTTCGTTGTTGAGGCTGTCTTTCCTTTGGGCCTGGATCTGATGGAGCACGCCTGGCGTCTCACAAGGTAGTACGCGACCTGGGATGACACGAAGTCAGTCTCGGAGACATGTCACAGTGAAAGCATACTTACGGTATCCCAATCCCGCTCTTCGATTGCTCGTCGGCGGAGACCGACTTCATGATCAGACACAGCTGCTCCACACATGGTCGAGAATTGTCTGGAAACCAGAAGAGAAACGATGAGAACTAATCCCGTGAGGTGCGCAACATCTAACTTACCCAAACGATTCCGCATTTTGGAACAATTTCTTGACTCTGGGAGGTGAAATAATAGACGCCCCAGTCAGATAGTTCCACGCCACAGAAACGGGAAAAACGTACGGAGGGATTTTCGTAGCAGCAGTGTCTTTCATAGTGTAACCGTCTCGCATCCTCGTCCACTGTGGGTCGCTGTTCAGACCCGCGGGGGTGGTGTTGGGCTCCGATCCCATGGCATCTTTTTTTTAACAAAAAGAGAATATTTAGAAGGGCGATGACGATGCGTACAACTGACTCACATCCTGTCTGAGTAGAAGTCTGGCGATCGTTCCCGGGGAGAACCTCTCCGTTCTTGATGTAGTCACCGGTGTTTGCGAGGTAATGGGTAGCCTCGTGAACAACCGTAGCCGCCCGTGCATTGTCCGAAGCTGTCAAGTTTGTCAGTATGGCCTGGCATTCCCACTCGACAAAACACGCACTCTTCTTGTTATGGAATTTATCTCCAAACTCAACGTGCGTAGGCGACATGTTGTTGTCATATTGAGTATACGCAAGAATTCCAGAACCCGCAGAGGGCAATTTGACCGGAACTACACCAGTCTTGAGTTTGCCGACGGTGCTCTTGATTTGTTTGAGGTCCTCTGGGGTGGTTTCTCCGAAGGCCGCCTTGATCATCTCTGCGTTCGCCGGTTTGGTAGGATCGTTCAAGACGTGTTCCATCTTGAGCACGTTGCCGTGCGCTGTGGTTCGAGTGAGTCAAGCAGCTAGCAGGCGCTCGTAGAGACTACTCACCCTGCTTGGTAGCCGAAGCTATCCTTTCCATGTTCTCAGTTTCTTGAGGTTTGTTCGGATCAGGATCTTCAGCGGAGAAAGTGTCCAGCGGTGCCGCCATCACACCTAGGAATAAAATGTGTGAGGGAGAGAACTTTAATCCACAAGCAGTGTTGAAGTCGGCGACTTACGATGGGCGAGGCAAAGAGCGAGGAAGATGGTGGCCAAGGAATTCGAGTGCATTTTCAGTTTCTGAGAAAAAGTAGACGAAGAGAGAGTTTTTGGGTGTCCTGCACCGGTTTTTTTGGGATGAAAATCGACCTGCGATTGATGAAGGAAAGGAAGAGCATTGGATATGTCCCTTTATATGTTTCTGTCTTCACGTTGCAGGGCTGCTTATGCGGTGTATTTTATGTAGTAACAATCTTTTGGGATTACCGTGATTGACGTTAGCTGGATGAAACGAATTAATGGAGCATCTGTGTACGTACAGGCAAAACGGAACAACATTCCAAGAAGGGGAGTTCGCATCATGTATCGGCGGCGTTTTGAACATCCCAAATGACAATCCTTTGTATTCACTGACAGTCGGATCCGCCTAGAACATCCTTGGCATATGTACTAGTATGTACCAGCGGTCCTGCAGGCTTCAGTTGAGGTCCAAGACTCCAATTGGTGCCGAGATTTTGTGCGGTGGATTGGGAGTTGCGGGGTTTACTCGTCAGTACTGAGTACACAAACGTCTTACCGACACTGACAAAAAAGAAAAAATGGATAAATAATATGGAGACTATATCTCCTCGAGATTCATCGTTCGTACACACCTTGAGCACCCGGCCTTCAATGCTAGATGGCTTCCAATGTCGTTATCTTCCGGTGTCTCACTTGGGCGCGAGGATGGAATCAGTCTATTTTTAGAACCATTTTGGAACGCAGGAACTGACAAGTGCCAAAAAATAGTTGATAGAGACACTCCTGGGACACCGCGTGAGGCCGTGCTGTTTCACGCTGAGCCAGGATTTGCTGTCGGAGAAATAGGGTAGAGGAGGAGGCCGCCATGTGGACACTGGAAGAGCGCTGACGAAAAGACCCTGCCAGACCCTGCCCGATGACATTGTCGGCCGTGGCCCACTCCTGGCGCTACAGTGACCAGTCCAACTGACAATCCCTGATAGCAGTATTAGTATGGCTCTTTCACAATCATAAATTCTCTTGAGGCTTACACCAAGCAGAAGAGAGTCCAAAATATCGATGAGTGCTTTTGACTGTATTTTATCGTGAGGGATCGTCACTGATCGACGTTGATCTACGCAAATTGTGGTGAAGACTGATTGGGGATAAATACCCCTGACAATGAACACAACGATGCAGCAGCAGCCATAGAGCGATACTCACCTCAAATCAGACCAGGTGAGCTTCAATCTTTCTCCTCAAAGTAGAAGAATCCGGTACACTCAATACCAGAGAATGTTTTGGGAGGGTGTTTGAATCAAGTAGGGTCGCCAGTTCCACATGATCGCTGTGTTGAACGTAGGCCTTCCATCCTGTCGAGCTCAGTCCCATTGCAGTTGTTGGTGGAGAGGGGCCGAGTGGATGCAAATGTCCTGAGCTGGTCGCTGGCTCGGACGATGTGGTAGAGATGTACTTATTGGAATAAGCTACGAACATGCGGTAGTCGACCGTCGACGAACAGAATGGCACGTGATTGCGCTGGAGTGGCGGTCCAAGGCGAGAAGAAACGGGAATTATCCCTTACATCTATTGATATTGATGGTCATAATGACTCTCGCACAGGACTACGGGCAAGTCGCTGATTCATATTTCAATGATGGTGTCGAACAAATGTTAATGTTATACAACAGGGGCCAATTGTACTACGATACGTTTACAGGGTATATACTTGCTATGGAATGCTGTAATCTAGGTTACAATTATAATCGAAAGTCACGGCGGACTTTTTTTACAGGGACTTTCGAACGGACGGGTTGTTCGATGGGTGCAGGTTTTGATTTGAGCGATAACGGACTGGCTTTCTTTGTTGATGCTTTGACTGGGAGCTTTGTTGAAGGCTTTGTCTTGTTTGGCGACGTGCCCGTTGTCTTTGGGGTCTTCTTGGTCGCCTTTTGTGTGGTCACCTTCTTCGCAGCCGCAGGACGGCTGGCAAGGTTTGTCTTCGCCTTGACCTTCGACGTTCCGGTTGTCTTTGGGGCCTTCTTGGTCACCTTCTGTGTGGTCACCTTCTTCGCAGGACGGCCGACGAGTTTTGTCTTCGCCTTGACCTTCGGCGACGTTCCTGCTGTCTTTGGGGTCTTCTTGGTCACCTTCAGATTCTGTGTGGTCGCCTTCTTCACAGGACGGCTGACAAGTTTTGTCTTCGCCTTGGGGACAGTGGGAAGGGCCTTCTTCTTTGCCGATTTCGGGGACTGAGACTTAGCAGCAGCAGCCGACTTGGTAGTTGGGAGCCGCGATTTCTTCAACGACTTCGGGGCTTGCCCCTTGGAAGCAGCTCGGACAGGATTTGCACCCTTCTTCTTCGTAGTGAGTTTAGAAACTGCAGCTAGCTTAGTCTTTGCAGTGGAAGAGAGCTTGGTTTTCTTCGAAGCGGCTGGACCGACCGCTCCCTTCTTACGCCTCGCGCATGCCTGGCGTCTGATAAGATACATGGCAGCCTGATAAGATTGAATGACGTCAGCGACGAGGTCCTCAACACACAAGGACAACTTCATACCGTTTCCCAATCTCGTCTCTCTAGGGCACGACGGCGAAGACCCACTGCTGCGTTAGAGATGGCAGCATCGCACATAGACCCGAATTGACTAGATCAAGAAAATGGCTCTAAGCGTGGGGGTTTGTACACGACAAGGCAGATACTCACGCATAAGATTCGGCATTATTGTGCAAATCCGCGATTCTAGAGGTTGGGATCAGTATGAAGCAGTCAAAGAAAGGAGGAGGCTATGACTCACGGCTGGTGTACTGCATCTCCATCTCGCAGACCAGTCCACACCTTGTCTTTGTTGAGCTCCGCGACCGTTTTCGCAGGTTCGATGTGACTCGCATCTGTATTCGTGTGATTCAGTTAGGCGGCAACGATAATAGTAGTGGCGAACGAGGCGTACATCCATATCGTCCGCTCTCTGGAGTCTTGAAGTCATCAGCGGCAATCATCTTGTTGTGGTTATCGACGGTATCTCCTGCGTTCGCAAGTTTATGTGTAGCTTCGTGGACAAGCGTGGCAGCGCGCATGTTGTCGCTTCCTGGAATGACATGATGATATCAGAAAACAAATGGGAGAACAGGATGATTAAATTATATACCTGCTGTATTATGGAAGGACTTTCCGAACTTAGTAGTCCCCGACGTCGCAGGGTGGGTGCTCGTGTCGAAGTTGACAGCAGCCACAAATGACGGATCAGGATCCGTATGCAAGGTCACTGGAAGCTTTCCCGTCTGCAACTTCTGAACGGTGCCCTTAATCTTGTCGACCTGTGCGTTCTTCCCAAAGGCCGCCTCGATCATCTCAGCATTTTGTGGGACGGTCGGGTTGTTGAGTACGTGCTCCATCTTTTTGAGATGGCGATTGGCTGGTTTGATGGGTTGTTAAATTGTCAGCGGTTAAACGATAGTGACGGATGGGAGCCGACTTACCGTCGGTTTCTGCGGTCTTGAGCCTTGCTAGGTTGTCAGTTTCCTCTTGGTCCGGAGCACCACCAGTAGTTTTGACGGGAGGGTGTGTGATTTCCAGCGGCGCAGGTGCCGCCATGACACCTGCAATAGACAGAGGAGGATAGTCAGAAACATCCGTTGAATAGTGAGCGCATCGAAAGAAAAAAATTACACACCTCGCGCAACACATAAAGCGAGGGAAACGCCGATGAGAAATTGGGAATGCATTATGGAGGGTAGTGAGGTTCGTGAGATTGAGATGGTGTGTGTGGGTTGATTATCGTTGGGCGTCCTGCGCTGAGTGTCCTGCACCCGTGAGCTGTTCGTGAATATCGACCGGCGATATAGGAATGGGGGGAAAACCAGCGTCGAAAAGTATGTACTTTTATACACTTGCCATAGCCCCCGAAACCAGACTACAGCTGACTACAGTGGTTGCGTACAGTAACTTGATCTGGTGGTATGCATAGAGTCAGGTTGCCACAAGGTCTCCGCGACTAGCGCCATCTGAAATGATTGTCGAGATTCCCAAGGATTCCCAATTATTCCAAGAAATAACAAATCAGCGCACAAACGGTAATTGATTCTTGAAGTTACACGGTGGGGGTTGTTGCGTGTGGATCTTGGAGTTTGAAGCAATGTGGCGCATGGCGGCGCGCCGTATGTATGTACATAGACCCTCTTGGTGATGCGAGTGATCAGGTCTGCTAGGAAAGCGCGCTGTCGTTCTGTGCAAAAGAAGAGCAAAAGACTGGATAGAAAAGACGGCAAAAGATCAGCTCAAGATCAGAGGAAGATCCGCGTCGATGATTTGCGTCCTGATCTCAATTACCCGTGTTATTTGCCCATTGGGTTTATTTGATAAGCAAAATAGCGATCAACGCCCGCCCGGCGCCCAATCCAAAACGTTAAAAAATAGTCCCTGGATGATGTGATGATCCTTGATCACGGTGATAACCAAAAACACGTACTATTGAACGTCCAACGGTCAAGGAGAATGGTGAGAATACTTCAAGGTTAGGAAAGATTATGTCGAATGAAAAAGTCTAACAGATTAGACCTGGCGGGGATGACAACTTGTTTGTCGGATTGACGACAGTTCAACTTGATCATGGCAATTCAACGTCAACGGTGGATTGATGACGATTGGTTCATGATCAGCTTGACAAAGTGCACGGTAACTGACTCTAATACTTACATCTGTCGATGATGCAGATTGGTTTGTTGCCACAAGTGACAGGTTGCTAGTACAGTACATAGGGCTGTGTAGATAACAACTCATCCTCTTTCAAAATTCGGGAAATTCTCGGGTCCCATCCGTCCGAGGCTCGGAATCGAACCGCAAAGCGGTAATAGGTATTCATTCACTCGTAAACATGGTATGCGGTTGTGTGTGTTATTTCCCAGCTAGTAGCCTTTTGTCGTCCAGCCATTGCACCAATTCATTAATTAATCATGATACATAATGCATGGAGCCTTATGGAGCCCCCACATTGGTGCTACACATATGAGTTCCTCATGATATTCGCCAGCCAAAGGGATCCCAAACGATGAAGGGTCAGGATGAAAAGTCGGCATCTGAATCTCCGGCATCATCTGACAGCGCCGGCAAGCATGCGGCCGGTCATCAAGTACTTACTGCAAGCACCGATCGGCATGGGTTGCCGTTTCATGTTCAACACGGCGCTCTTAAGATTTTCTTGAGATTTTCGAACACAAATTACATTTATTACCCTTGTTTCCTACTGACGATACTTACAGAAAGAAGAGTCTTTGGTGTGGTATGCAATTGAGGTTATCTAGTCCTTTCAAGTTTCGGCGCTTCGGACCCACTCTGAGTTCGGCCTCCCCGAGCGGAGTTGCAACACCGGTTCCAGTCGCGGCTCTAGCCTATTCAACCCCATCATGAATTCAAGAATTGATCAAGAAACCGGCTTTTTTCCAAATAGGTTGCGTGTCTAATGATCTAGCAAAACCATTCCCAAATTTAAGCGATACATCTATTCTGTACATACGAGTCCGGATCCCAAGCCCCATTTAATTTGTGGCATTCAATCGGAACGGGGGGTCGATAGATGAAAGTGTCCGCCCAGCCTTGCTCAAGCCTCGGAGGCTCGAGTCTTCGAAGGCCTAAACATTTGAATCGCTAAAAAACCTAATTCGTACACTGATTACTGAGGGAATGACACAGAGTAGTTGTCTCCCCCCCCGCCGTGTGAATACGAAAACACGACGCTTGTGCACCCATCATCCCCACCAGCATGACCATCATCAAACCGGCTTTCTGATTCCTGAGATTGGGCGATTAATCAATGACGCGATGACGAGTTTTGAGTTTGAATCTTTGAATCTTGATACCCACCTGACAGCAGCTTGACCCACAGCGACTCAACTGAGCTGGAACCGTAGGTTTGCTGATGTTCTTTTTTTTCCCTTTCTTTCTCAATCCCCAGGGTTCGAAAATTCAAAATCAAAACACGACTCGTAGCGACTGGCACATGGAGGAGCCTTGGAGAAGCCTGTCGCCATCAACTTTGGTATACGAAAACTCGCGGCAGCGACAACCATCTAGAGAAGGCGACACGCTACATACCCAATCCACGTTCGAGATCTGAAAAGGTGGGACATGCGATGATGGCGTTCTGCCCGAATTTTGAGAATCACATCAGAACGAAAAAGGGATGAAACAACCACAGTACTTGGGAAAGAGGAAAGAGCCAGAAAAAAAAAAAACACTTGATGACATTAATAATTATTACATACTTAGTACTACTCATTTCTGGGGAAACCCTAGCGACAATGATCGTCCAAGGTGAGGTAACAAGAAAGACAATAAGAGGATTTGCAGAGACAGAGACAGTTGGGGGCATGTTTGCTGTGGCAAAAGAGCAACACCAGACAAAAAAAAAAAAAGGAAAGAAAGGATCGTGTCGCAAGAAATGAGAGTGACAGTAAACATGAAGGTTGACGGAACGAAAAAAGCGAAGGGACGATTCACAAGAATTAATGACGTCGATCAGAACGAGAGCCCCGCATGAAAAAAAAAAGAAAAAGGGTTAAGGAGACATACCAAAGCACCAACACGGAGCGCCAAAAAAAGATGTTATCACCGCACAGCTCACCAATCACTCCCTTCCATCCTCACGTACCGCCTCCTTGCGCCAGATGGACCAATGCCCAGTGAGTCGAGAACCGTGTTGACAGTATGATCGAGGTCGTTGCTGAGAAGATGGTCAACGACCACATCACCGTCAATATCCAATCCCAACCCCTTCAACAACTTCGTCAGACCAACGATAATCGGCTCGTCGTCAGAGGAAGAAGACGATTGTACAGCTGAAGACGAAGTCCCGACAGCGGGTGTAGCTGCAGATGCAGATGCCGACGCGGATGTGGACGAAGTGGCCTGAGTGTGGCAAAGGTTCTCCAAGTCTTGAGTAGCCTTCATGATGTCCGAAAGGTATTGATACACCTCATCCAGATGATTGCAGTCAGAAGCACAAGAACACCCTTTGATAATGTCCATCGACTGTGAGGAGGCGTTGACGATCTGACCAAGGCCTTGGAAGAATTGCGAATACGTCGGGGAGGAAAGCGATAAAAGAGATAATGTAGCAGCCAGCACATTGTTAACGAGGCCCTGATCAATGAGCGCAGAAGAGGGGCTCAAAACGCTCGGCAAGTCAAATGAGGGAGCGGGGTTTGCTGACGGCGACGAGGTACCAGCAGGAGGCAAGGCTTTACTCACAACGTTCAAGCCAAGTACCAGATCAACCAGCCCATTGATAGTATCTCCCAACCCGCCGAGATTAACAAGTGCGTTGACGTCAGCCACGAGTTGTCGGCGTTCTGCAGCGTTCTGGGTCCTTCTCCGGACGTTGAGAGGACCTACTCCGAGACCGTTCAGAAGATTATCAACCGCTGCGTCCGTTGGATTCCCCAACAACCCAGAACCAACAGTGACAACAGCCTTCGTCCCATTCAACCCGATGTCCGATAAAACATCGTCTAGACTGACGATGATAGGAGTCTCCGAAGGAGAGGCTGCGGTTATGGTTGAATGGGTGACGGAGTTGGTTGTAGAGCGTGTGGAAGTAATAGGGACAATCGAAGAAGTGGTAATGGTTGATGAGGTCAAGGTCTGAGTGGGTGCAGATACCAAAGGTGATGAGATGATTGTATATGATTTTGTAGTTACGGAGCTGTGGCTCAGGGACGAGGACGAGAACGAAATTGAAGTCGCAGTCGAGGTCCTAACGGACGTGGTGAAAGAAGCGACTCTGGAGGTGCTGGCAATGGTGATCGATGTCGACGGGTTTCCGGCCGAGTGTGTCGTGGAAGTCGCTGGTACAGCAGACGAACTGACGGTGTCAGATTTAGTAGGCACAGCCGACGTGATGCTGTAAGCGCCGATCGACGTCGTCGACTGCCCTGAGGCGCCATTACACCAACTCTCCAAGTATCGGGTCTCGTCGAGGACTAACAACAATTCCGCCAACAGGTTTCCCAATCCCAATTCATCCACATATGGACAATCGTTGAACAGATCGCGCAAGTTGCATTCCGTCGCATACAAAAGCGCAGTGGCATGGCAAAACGACAAGAGATCTGGCGAATTCGCAAGGTTCACGGAATATCGGTACAGAGTCCCAAACAGGATAGGGTCAATCAAGCAAGTCGAAAGAGACGATGTGAGTGAGCTGGTGGAGGAAATGACGGACGAAGGCGTTACAGCGGACAAAGGAGGAGCCGCGAGTCCGGAAGTCAACGTTCCGAGGGAGGACGAAGGATTCACCAAGTCACCCAATTTGATGATGAGATTGACAACGACCGTTACTTGACTCAACAAGTCGGAATTCCCACCAAGAGTTGCATTAACGAGTGCGGTCAGGGGTGGTAAGGCTTGTCGTTTGTAGTTGGCGGGACCAAGTGATACTGCGTCGAGGAGGCCATTGACGGATTGTGCGGTGGCAGGACTGACCAGGCTATCGACAACGACACCGGACTTTCCATGAATACCAAGGTCCGAGAGTAAAGTAGTCAGCCCAACAACAACCGCACTATCTGATGGCTTTGTCGTGGAAGAGGTCGCGGCGGTGGCTGCGGCCGTCGCCACAGCTCCTGTGTGACTAGCTAACGGAACGAGATTGGCGTTCGGATTTTGAATGCATGCAGTTTGAAGATTGACAAGAGCAGCGTTCAGCTTATTCAAATCGTCCGAGAAACTCTGGATACCGAGGCTTTGGATGCAGTTGCAATCCTTGACGGCAGCGAGAAGGAGGGAAGAGGTGTCGAGAAGGGAATTGGTATACTTCAGGGCCAACGGAACTGAATCTGCGGAACCGAGACCCAACGCAGCCGCATTGATACCATTGAGAAGATTGTAGATGGAGTCAATACTGGTCAGATCGGTTACTGAGGGTGTTGTCGAATCGATGAGTTTCGTTCCAGGACCATCGATGTTCAAGGCAATGACCAATTTCACGACAGAGGTGACGAGAGGAAACAAGTCTCCCGTTGGCCCTAAGCCCAAGACGGTGTCTGAAGACTTTCTGACCTTCAGCATTTTCGACGAGGATCCGGAAGCGGGAATACAGCTCTTCTTGTCCAAGCTCGGAGCCCAACCGTCGTCGCAAGATTTGACGACACAACGTGAGGATGAGCAAGCTGTAGCTTTCGCATTGGGGATGGTCGAACAGTCCATTCCAAATGGTTCATCAACTGAATGGCTCTCGAAGAAGGGATGACGTGTCACACATCCACCGCCTTAGAAAGAGGTGTGAGGACAAAAAAAAAAAACTAACATTGTAGCGATGGCACTTACAGGAATCTCTTGTGGAACTGGTATCGATGCATTCAAAAGATAGGGAGGTTTCGCGACCAGCGATACCACATACAGACTCTCCAGATTTACAAGATGCCTGGGCTTGTGCAATGGTGACGATAGAGTTGCCGCGTTTGACATTAGGAACAGAAGAGCTGCAGCCCTAAAACATGAATTTAGTCAAATATATGCGCATATATGCGGATAAAAAAGCGTACCTGAGGGAAGATATCGCAAACGCCGTTGCAAGACATCTGAGGGGGAGCGCAAACGCATTGATCGCCCTCGCGTACGTAAGGTGGGTCGCAGGCATAATGACAAGGGTCAAAGGTATTGCACGTATGGTGAGCATGTGGGGGGAAGGTGCAATGTCGAGCTTCCGGGGAAGTGTTGAACTGTCGAGAAAAGGAGTGAGCATACTGGGAGAATGCGCATATAGGGGCATACCAATGCTGTGATGAGAGCGCCGACGGTATTCTTTCCGAGGAGACCCACGAGAGCCTTGATCGAGTCGTTGGTTTCGAGGTAAAGGTCAAGATCCTAAACAGATATATTGAGATGACGAGAACGACATGAATCAAAAGACGACAGACTTTGAGACACAGGCAGAGCTCGACATCAGCACCAAGATTGAGGGCACCGAGCAAGGAGGAAAGGCCGAGCAACTGCGATGCATCAGCAAGGAGGTTGGCATTAACGTTGATGCATACATCTAACAGATCACGGGGGAAGCGGTATTGACGAGCGGCAATGACGGAGGAAGGAGGAGAACGAGAACGAGGATGGTCTCGACGATACGGAAAGGCATGGGAGAGCGCAAGAAGGGGGAAGAGAGACAAAAGAGCGAGAAAAGGCAGAAAGAGAGTGAGACGCATCGGCCGCGGTGGGGATGGGATGAGGAAGGAAGAAAAAAAAGAAAAGGCGGGCTTATATATGTGTTTTCAGCGGAGTTTGAGAAGAAAATAAAGGATCGGATTTGGACAAGGAGTTACCAAAAGAAGGATCACGAAGCGTCGACATCGATGGTGTCGAGGGGTGACGTGACATCTGGATTGAAGAGTGCGCCTTCCACGTTGTATTCGTCGTCTTCGTCATCGTCAGATTCGTCTCCGTCACTGCTCACGGACCCCATCCCCTCATCCTCGTCCTCTTTCTGCCCGGCCACTTCCCCGTCGCGCCGATATCTAGGATCAAAGTCGAGCTCCTCCGGCTCCTCCACGGTCACCTCCACCCGCTGCTTCCAGTCAAACTTCTCCTTCAACATATCCACTGCCCGAACTGCCCGATCCACCCGCCGATCGTGTGCACTCCGGATCTCCTCGCACTCCTTCAGCACGTCCTCGTACTCCGGCTTCTTCGCCGGCCCACCAAACCCTCCCGCCGGTGCAGGTGACAGCAAGATACCCAGCACCCCGAGCGACCCCCGTGTGACCATATGCTCTGCCAGCCGCCGCACCGTGTCGTTTTCCATCCTCAGCACGTCCGTCGTCTGTTGGTTTCGCAGCAGCGGCACTACCTCTCCGTCCAGCTGCGTGTCCATCATCCCCACGTTAGGGTGAAGTGCGATCCGTTCATAGATGTTCAAGGGCGGTGTCTTGCTAGAGGAGGCAGAAGCACCATTGACAGCTGTCGACGTCGGGAAGGGCTGCAAGAGCGCTGTAGAAAAATTGTGCGTTTGCGATAGCAGCACGTTGTACTTTGAAAGGATGTCGGGCCATGCAGGCATCGCGCCTGGATGTCCTCCTGCTTCTATCGTCCATTGCAAGGCAGCGATGGACTCAATGATCTGGTTCGCCTTGAATTTGAGAGACTCCAGCTGAGAAATTGGCAGCTTCGGTGTTGGCAGCACTGTCATGCCTGGAGGTGGGCCAGGGGGTTGTCTGATGTCCGCCATAATGAAAAATGAAGCAGAAAGGAGGTTTCGACGTGTATTTTCACTGTCAGGGGGGAATTTCGAAGTTGTGGCGATGTCAATTCCAATGAAACTCGTCACTGAAGATGGTTGGAAGAAAAGACAGGTTCGATTTCGGCGCGAATGCCAACTGTTGTTTACGTAATTCGTGATGTTCTCGCGATCCATGATTGGCGGAATGTTCTGAGTAGGAATGGCAAAAATGAAGGCAGCAGACCCGGAACGTAGTTCTGAGATTTCTCTTTTTGTGTTTCGATTTTATTATCTTAACTTTCGCCCTCAGTTTACCAACAAATATGTGCTTCAACTTTGCTTCAACTGTGCTTCAAGTTGCCGCAGGCGGCAGCCCATGCTCATTGCTCAGGAATTTGTCACAGTCTCGCAGTCGTCTCGCAGTTGCCTCGCAGTTTCAGAAAATGGGTGAGCTGCCAAAGGTCTCGGAAACGACTACCAAACGATGAGTCTATTGAATGGTTTGTGAGTCAGTGGCATGGCTTACTTGGTAATTATCCGACTTTGCAGTCTATCTGAAGATTTCATTGAGATTTCATCCACTTTCAAATTCAAGATGTACCCGACCGAAGCCTGGGGGGGCGCAAATTTTGACAAAAACGACGCGCAAATTCGACAGGATGCGAGAAGAGTGACGGTTACACGGCGGACAAATAGCTGACCAGTCGGGGTTTGAAGTAGCAAGACCAGTCAGGTGACCAGTGGTCGGCCCGTTAGCAGACCAGTCTGGATTTGTGACGGCTTGTCACACGGCTCTGCGTCTCTCAACATTGCCTTCTCAATCTCAGCCACTTTTATCAAATATTTATTCATAGTAAACTTGTATTATAGATGTTGAAGTACTTCCTACGTAATTCCAAGGGAGTAAACCCAACGACGCTTGAGTTTGCTCTTGGTTAGTGGCTGTATACAAGATAAATACCAGTTTATCAACGAATTCGGGATATGCCAGATCGTAAAACTCCGAGCTGCAGAAAGAAAGACATTGGTTGAGCTCATAACGAGCCGACAATCAGAATTAACGCTTTCACACAGCCATACAGGTGTCAGGAAGGTTGCAGGCACTTCTGGCACGTACATCTGTTTCTCAGGGAAACTGGTATATTTAAACATGTTTTATGTAAATACTACTGTTTCTAGTAGAAACAGATGAAAAAAATTTCTGTTTCTCTAGGAAACACACAAATAATTTCCTTATTTGGAAATTCTTTAAGAAACAGATAAAGAAACACGAAATGTATTTTCTTAGTTTATATCAGACGTGTTTACAAAGACCTGTTTCTCTGGGAAACACAGATCCATGCCAGAAGTGAGGTACAGTGTAGATGGCCATCCGACGGCCCGCCAGGGCCGTGCGCAATTTTGCAGTTTGGACGAAACTAACTTGACTTTAGGAGGGAAACATGGTAGAATAAGCGTAAAAACGCAATGTCCGAAATTTCCCCTGTCACGTGATCAAAATCCACTTTTTGGAGGAAAAAATCCAAAAGTTGGGGTCCAATGTACCCACTTTTG